>VWPW01006733.1:0-30947 GCA_013389825.1 Crypturellus undulatus | reverse complement strand
GAAAGAAAGAAAGAAAGAAAGAAAGAAAGAAAGAAAGAAAGAAAGAAAGAAAGAAAGAAAGAAAGAAAGAAAGAAAGAAAGAAAGAAAGAAAGAAAGAAAGAAAGAAAGGAAAGAAAGAAAGAAAGAAAGAAAGAAAGAAAGAAAGAAAGAAAGAAAGAAAGAAAGAAAGAAAGAAAGAAAGAAAGAAAGAAAGTCCTGTGACAAAAGGATATAACATATTTATGTCACAGAAGTATATTTTTAACACTAGGCCCAATCTATGTTTTTATTGGTAATACATTCCTAAGATTAAGCATCAAAATTGATATCTCATGATAAAACTATACTTCCAGATGCAGTAGCTTTAGCTTTCTCATTCTGTCAAATACTTGCTGTGCTCTGTTTCCTCATGTGGGACATGCTGAAATCAGTGTTAAACACTCAAACTAGATAACAGTTGGCTTTACCTGTAGATCTATAGGTACACAGAAAAGCTGTATTTTTATTGTAGGCCTAATGAGTTCTTGAGACTCATGATATAGCAACAAGAGAAGGTATGATATATTATTCACACACTGTGACATATCACTTTGCAAAATTATATAACTCCTAAATTATCCCTGGTTTAATCTAATTTGGGAGTATTTACCACCTTTTAGGATAAGGTCTTTTAATCTACAATGGTAGATTATACTTTCCTGCAGAAGACTCCTATATCTTCTCATATCAGAATTCACTTGGAGGTTATGAATAATACTTGAACCACTGAGGAATGTTTATTAATTTCTTAAATTGTTTATTAGAAAAAGAAGAAAAGGTAAGAAAAAAAAGGTAAGAAAAAAGAAAGGTGGTAATGAAGTAGGATTTGTAGCCTTCAGTTGAGACAAAAGAACTCCTTCCATTACAAAACACAATAATCATTGTTTTCAGAAAATACAGAGGAAAGCACCTGTTTCAGTTATCATAAAAATGGAGAAGTGTTTCATAATACAATAATACCATAAATAATTTTTTTTAAAAGCTGCCATTTTCTAGCTCTTTCAAGTCTTTTTTTAACTGTACATCAGCATCACAACATACATTCAGATGCACACGTGCTGTTATCACCGCCTCCCTGCATGCCAACCACAGTATTTTCATCTGTTAAGCCAACTGGTTCTGTACCTTACCAAGATATTAACACAGTAAAGGCAGACAACTATAAGCATGTAAGGAGATTCTAGCATTCCAATCCTTGCCCATTAGTTTACTGGGAATTGACCCCTGCTACTGCCTTCCTGGTGCTGCTCTGGTGACTGACCTACGGGATCTATACCCATACATTCCTGTTTGGTATCCATTTGTGCCTATCTTGCAATTTCTTAAGCCTTGTGAACTAGGATTGAAGCAGGGAATCAGATGCTGCTGATGCAGTATGACCACCTGCCCATTCACACACACTGGCAGCACGGTGTAGACAAAAAACAGCCCCAGAAATAAAAGTGCAACATGCATGATGCAGAAAAAGTGTGGGCAAGGATGAGGAGGCCCTGTGTCAGGAAAAGGGCAAATGACAGCTCCACTGTCTCCATGAAAGAACTGAAAGAAAGACATAAAGTGTTCCCTGACCACAAAAAGGCACATGAGATTAATATTCCTAAATCTCTTCATATTCTAGCAAAGGCCAACAAAACATTTCTCCTAAAATGCTAATAATTTTTAACACTTCTATTTTTGAGTATTTTTTAATATTCCTACTTTTTTTTCACTCCTACTTTGGTTAAGTTAAATAAGTAGAAAATCAATGTTCTTTGTTCTTTTTTTTTTCTTTTTTTCTTTTCCCTCAGGGTGGGGGAGAGGAAATGGGCAACTGCATATGTAATCTAATAAAGCCAAAATTAAAGATTGTACAAACTCAAAATGTTAAGACCTAGAAAAAACACAGTTAGAAGAACTGCATCAAGATTAACTATCTTGATAATGACACCCAAAAGGAACACCACCACAATATGCAATGGTATTAACTAACATATTTAACAAGAAATGGATGCACAATGTCAAAGTTAGGGAAGAATTATTTTATTTTGGTGATGCTTTTTATAAATTTCATCTCAACTTCAAACTTCCTGTATTTATAATTTGATTTTTGAATATTCAATACTCCACTATTTATTATTCCAAATTGCTTAAGTGAACTCACAAATCTAAGTTGCATCCTAATTCACCTGTTAAAAACATAATAAAAATTAAAAACGTTCTCCCAAAAATTCGAGCAAATCTCCAGATGCTGTAGAAGATAAATTAGCTAATAAGTATAGAATTTTAAATCTGATAGTTAATTGCCCAAAAGAACACTCTGATCACATCACTTTCAGCAAAAACATCTCTAAGAAAGTTAAGGACTTGACTAAAAGTTACGATGAAAAGAGTCAAGGAGGTATTTGCCATAACCAACTTCTGGCATTTTAGCATCATCAGTGAAGAAGTAGGTTCTTCCACAAGGCAAGTCAGCTTATCTTGATTGACCTTGAGCAGTTATCTAGAGCCACTCCTTCTCACACTGACAGAGGAAAAACACGTCAGCAATTTTATCTATGCTGAAGAGTAAAATGGAGCAACATCCTCCAAGGTTCCTCACCTTTCAAACATCATGAATCTCACAAATGTAACATAAGGCTCATACTTTGCAAAACTCCTGGAAGTTTAACCACTGCCTGCAAATATTTTTGGTTTTAATATGAATGTCTGACTGAGAATGACTTAAGAACCAGTGATTAAGCCCTAGAGTAACAGATGGCATCATATACTAGGTATGTTCTCCTCTGCACTGAATTCTTATTGCAGAATGAGGAAAAAATCATGGATGCAATTTATTACAGTTAATGAGCTAGAATGGTCTGATTTCTACTGAAATTAGTTTCAAGTGCCAGGAATATCAATTTCTCTTTAAATTCTACACTTTCACTACTTTAAAAAATGTTCATGCGCCAATACCACATGAGGGTGGAGGGTTAGGGTTGATGGTGGAGGGAAGACAGAAAAGAAAAAAGGAACACACACACATTTCCCCCCTCTCCACACTTTTCCCCTTCCCCCAAAAGAAAATCCATTACCTTTTCAGATTCACCATTGCCCATGGTATACCTGTTGGTGTGTTGAAGGCTGGAAGAAGTTTTCCTGCCAGCTGCACTGCTTTGATCTTGAAAACCTAAGACAGTAGGATCAATGGCAGACAGTTATAAATTCTGATTTATTTCCAAGAACTATAAAGAGTGTGGAACTTCTTTGCCCTACCCAGCCATTTATTTTAGAAAAGAAAATCGCACTGTAAAATATATATATTAAGTTCTCATTTATTTTTCATTTGTTCACTTTATGAGCTTCACTAAGATATGCACATAAAAAGAAAACTTGTCATTTAACTAACTCTCCAGCTTTGGTATTAAGGTTCATATTAAAGAATTCATCGATATCCACAGCAGCTTCACCCAACCATACCAGAAATTTCTGGATTTCTAGCAATTTCTGAAGCAGTCTTTAAACTATATGTTATATTTAGGAGCTAAAAGCAACAGCCAACTTTCCTCTACGCACATACATAATTATTCTAACTTCAACAAACTTCCAATCTCTTTCATTTTATAGATACACTTTTTTTTATATATAAACACATACATAAATATAAACGGAGGCTCTGTCTTGCAAACACACAGATAACAATATCTGCATATACAAATACGCAAACACACAGATATGCTGAGTTTCTTGTAGCTTTTCCATCACTGATAATACATTAAAAAAGTGGGGGAGGAGGTGCAGCCTAATCTCTCAAGTTGAAACATCGTAATATTTCTCCTCTACTCCGAACAAAACTATTAGTATACTTTTGGAACATAAATCTGTAATATTCATATTCAGAGCCTATCACTAATTAAATGAGCAGCCAAGAGACAGTTCCTCTTAAACCCATGAGAAGCATCTTTCCAAAAAGGTGCATTTGGTACATGGAAACTATTTTTTACCAATTAGTAGCTAGCACACATTTTAGCTATGTAATTGTCATTACTTGCTACATTTCTGCAAAAGGGTCTGATTATTTGAAGATAATATCATTTCTCAGGTTGAGGGACTACACATAAAAATAACTAAAAGAGCTATCATGCCCTCCAAATAACACACACTCTAAGTGTAAAGTGATGCAATATAGGCATACTAGAGAAGTATTATTAGCAGCTATTTGACCAACATTCACCAGTCAAAGGAAATAAGGAGGACTATAAGAAAGCCTTACTCATACTTAAAAGAGAGTTTCTCTGTTTTGTAAAGTCTAGATCAGGAAAAGAGAAAAGATGTTTGCTAGAGAATCTGAAAAAATGAACAAGGAAGACACATACCACCTTCACTTATGGTGTGAAGGAGGAAAAAGCTCAATATCTTAACATCTTTTGGAGATGCCTGGCAAAGTATAAGAAAAAAATGAAAGCAGAGTAAGAATCACATAATGGTAGAGGCTGGAAGGGACCTTTGGAGATTAACTAGTTCAAACTCGCTGATCAAGCAGGGTCACCTAGAGCACACTGCACAGGATTGCATCCAGATGGCTTTTGAATATCTCCAGAAAAGGAGACTCCACAAAGTCTCTGGTCAAACTGTTCCAGGGCTTTATCATTGTGAGGAAGTTTTTTTCTCACATCCAGATGGACCTGCCTTTGTTTCAGTTTGTAGCTACGGCCTCTAGTCCTGTCACTGGCCAACACTGAATACAGTCTGACTCCATCCTCTCTTAAGGCACTGACTCCCACCAAGTTATTTGTATACAGTGACAAAATCACTGTATACAGTCTTCCATTTTATAGGCTAAACAGACTCAACTCTCTTAGCCTTACCTCACAAAAGAGAGGTCACAGTCCCCCAATCATCTTCATAGCCTTATGCTGGATCACAGTATGGGGGAAAGTGATAGAACAGATCATCTTGAGAGCGATCACACAGTATGTGCGTGATAAACAAGGAATCAGACCGAGTCAATGTAGTGGATGAGGGAAAGGCTGTGGATATGGTCTACTTAAGACTTCAGTAAGACCTTTGTCACAGTCTCCCACTGCCCTCGCCTGGAGAAGTTCGCAGCTCATGGCTTACACAGATGGGCACTTTGATGTGCCGAAAGCTGGCTGGATGGTGGTGGTGAATGGAGTTAAATCCAGCTGGTCACAAGCAGTGTTCCCCAGGAGTCAGTGCTGGGAACAGTCCTCTAATATCTTTATCGACAATCTGGATGAGGGGATTGAGTGTACCCTCAACAAGTTTGCAGATAACACCAAGCTGGGAGGAAGAATTGACCTACTTGAGCATTAGAAATCTCTACAGAGGGATCTGGACAGGCTGAATGTGTGGGCTACGACCAACTGTATGAGGTTCAGCAAGATCACGTGCTGGGTCCTGCACTTCAGTCACACCACCACCACGCAGCACTACAGGCTTGGGGCAGCGTGTCCGGAGAGATGTGTGGTGAAAAAGGATCCAGAGAAGTTGGTCAACAGGCAGCTGAACATGAGACAGCAGTGTGCCCAGTTGGCCAAGAAGGCCAACGGCCTCCTGGCTTGTGTCAGGAACAGTGTAGCCAGCAGGAGCAGGGAAGTCATCGGTCCCCTGTACTCGGTGCTGCATAGGCCGCACCTTCAGTTTTGGGCCCCTCGTAACAAAAAAAGACATGGAGGTGCTGGAGCGTCTCCAAAGAGGGCAACGAAGCTAGTGAACATACTGAGCTGGAGCACAGACTTTATGTGTGAAGAATCTGGGATTATTTAGTCTGGATGAGAGAAGGCTCAGGGGAAATCTTATTGCTCTCTACACGTACCTGAAAGGAGCTTGCAGTGAGGCGGGAGTCAGTCTCTTCTCCAAAATAACTACCAATAGGACAAGAGGGAATGGCCTTAAGTGGCACCAGAGGAGGTTTAGGTTAGATATTAGGAAAAATTTCCACATGGAAAGAGTAGTAAAAGAAACAGGCTGCTCAGGGATGTGGTGGAGACACCATCTATAGCAGTGTTCAAGAAGCGCGTAGATGAGGCACTTAGGGATATGGTTTGGTAGGAATGCTAGTGATGGGTTTATGGTTGGACTTGATTTCAAAGGTCTTTTCCAACCATAATGACTCTATGATTCTATAAATAAGAGAAATAATACAGATGGAGCTTTTGGTGACTGGAGGTAAAGGGAAAGCTAACTGCTTGGTCCATTTGCATGACAATTACCTGCTTCACAACCACAACCATAAATCCATTTTAAAATTTCTTGCTGAAATTTTCAATTGGGAAGTAGTAGATGTGTCACAAATGAGGAATAGATTTGTAAGTTTTGAGATTGATAGAACCACCAGTCAAAGATGGATTACTGCTGTGCAGAGATAATACTTCAATATGTAATCTACAATGAAATTATGACTTCTGGTTAAATTTATACATAGTTCAGAAAGATCTGTAGATTGAATTTGTTAACTTCAGCTTTTGGATTCTGCAGCATCTGAAAACCTTACGTGTATGATTACTTGTTTGCACTACTATTAACAGTGTGACACTGTTTCGTGGAACAAACTAGAGTATTGAAAGGAGTTTTTAGTTATGTATAAAGTCTGAGCATGAAACTAAACTAGAACAGTTGAAGCTATGCAATCATTGTGCTGGTCATTTCAGAATATGAGTAAGCCAGAAGGTGAAGAAGGAAGTCATGAGATAGCAATAACTATTAGTCCAGACAGCACTGTTAACAATACTTGCAAAATCATGCCATGATTAGGAGTCTGCTGGTCACCTCTGTTTGGCTAAGGTCTCCAGATCCTCCTGCTTTAGCATGTAAGAGGTAAAATTGTGCCTCTCTCTCTCTCTCTCTCTCTCTCTCTCTCTCAAGGTGGGAAACCAAGGAAACACTTTGAACAGGTGAAGATTTTCTTCCTATTAAGGTACCTCCCTACCTAACCATCATCTCAGAATCCTACAAACATCACACAGCTGCTTCTGAATACCAAAATAGCTTAATTATTGATACCATGTTTTTCTGTAAAGACTTGGGTGAGAATAGAGACGGCCACTTAGGTTTTTGTCAGTTCAGAATGACGAGGAGGGTGTATTTGAAGAGAGGAAAAACCTAAAATCCAAATCAGATAAGCGGATCACACATTAATATCAAAATCTGGATCAATATCTACAGACTAGCATGTCCAGCACATCAACTGGAAGGGAATAAATCTTCTTCAGCCTTTAACTGACGCTTTATACACTGAAGTTGTCACCTCATAATATGGAGAGCAAGTTTCTGAAAACGTTAATCCAATTAAAGCCAAAATATTCAGCAGAAGTCCTCAAAGATTAAGAAGACTCTTTAAAAGATTTATCAACATATCCAGTGGCTGAACTAAAATGCAAGGGTAACTTTTAAGAAAGCTATACTGTGCTAGTTAACAACTAACAGCTGTTAGGTGTTACCTTCCATTGCTATGGATGGCAAATAGCATAGCATTGCCTCAATTTCTGCTTGCAAGAGACATTAATTAAAAGATTTTACATAAATCAAAAAGTCTCTTTCATCTAAGTGTATAGCTTTAAGTCATTAAGCTAGAAAGCAATATAATCTAGACTTCTGCTTAATTTGATAATTACTATCTAGTGAACATTAAGGTCATGGTGTAATGTAGATAAAGTAGGTAATGTAGGTTCTGTAGGTAAGTTGGCTTTTAATCCTGGAATTCACATTAGGCACAATTTCATGACAATCTAGTACTTGCACCATCAGTGCTACCATTACTATTAAATCCTATATCCATTGCCTTAGAACACAGATCATGACATAGGATCAAAAGGCAGGTTTATCTAACTGCTGAATGGAGGTAAAGAATACAGCTTCTGACAACACCTCGAGGAAAAGGTCTGATATTTCTTGGCCTAATTTAAAATAGGTACTTCTACCTCCAGAGTAATAATTGTACTACAGGACTCTTCACAGGCCTTTTATGGCTCACTACTCATTCAGTATTCACCTTGCCAGGCATGACTTTCAGAATGGATAGACACAGAGGCAACTTATGTGATTTATCGCTGAAAGCATTTTGGTAACAACAAAAACAACAAGAAGTCTATCTTGATAAAAGTTGTTTAGTGTTGCCACTACTATATTGCTTCTTAAGAAAATGTGTGCGTGCCAGGTGAATAACCTAAAGTTTCGAGAAGATGCAATTCCCTTCAAGACTTTGAATAACTGGGTCCTACAATATTCCTAGGGAAGTTCCCCTAAAAGTACAGGCATCCTTACATGCATCTGGCTATTGAACAATAAAGAACTACTATATTACAATTATATCACAGATGTTTGCAGCAATAACTGAAGAGATTTGTCACGTCTGGAATTTATCTTGCAAAATGTAAAATCCTTTATGGCAAGCCTTTGCATGGCAACTACCAGCTTCATTACTTACAGTAGTTAAAAGATGCAGAATTGTGTAAATACGGGGACAGTTTTTCATTCCTGTAGCAGATGTTCAGTGAAGTACTCGCAGACACAGTAAGATACTACCATAGCTAAGATCCTTCTGCTGTTTTGATGAACTCACAATAGGGACTAGTGAACATTATTTTTAGCATTTCTAAAAGATTAAGTCTTTAGACAAGGCGAGACTTGCAAAGGGATGCTTTCAGAATATATGTGATTTTCAGTACAACAGAAAAAATAATATGCAAACCCCAAACCAACCTCAGCAGTCTAAGAACAGAGTCAAAACAAAAAGAATCAGCTTGAACCTAGACAAGGTGATGAACCTCAAGTCTAAAACTCACAGTTCCTCCTCCTTCAGGGACCAGGAAAGTCTCTCTGCTCTGGATTCTGAAGTCTCCTACTTCAGGTCTTTGGTATCACTCACTGCAGAGTCCTCTCAACAAGCCTGTTACTACGAGGTATTGCCATCACTTACCACTGAGCTTTATCAACAGACCATTTTTTGGAGAAAAAAAACAGCTTTCACCAATCTAAGTGGGGTATCTAGACCAGGCTGCAAAACAGGTCACATATAAGTACCTAAGACTACGTTGCAAGCATTCAATTTCACTCTCCTCTACTAGTTTTGAGCGCCTACCAGCACTAGTAAGTTTTATGATATGCAAATATTCACAGAATGTAAGCAATGAATCAAAAGTCTAAAGGCGATGCACTTTTTTTTTTAAAGCTTTGGTGCCCCAAAATACTAATTTAAGCCTTAGCCTTTTATACTATTACACTGGAGCAAGGGTAGGTGCATTTACATTAGGAAGATTTATGCAAATAGAGAGAAAGAAAGTAGGTTTAAGTCCTTAATCCTAACAGTCTCCCATATGTTAAAACAAAACACCGGATTCATCCAGACGGAAGCCTTGGTTCAATTACTTACGTTCATGAAACTTATTGCTGCAAAGTCCTGCTATGTTGTGAGAATTTTACTCTCCACAACAGTGAGAATAAGCAAATACTTTATCCATAAATACTATATAACTTGCCGATTTAATAGCTTCAAGAATCAAAGAATGCTCCAAGGAATGTTCCCTCTTTCAAATAAACAAAAAACTCCCCCAGCATTACTACCAACTCCACAACCTCAGAAAAGTCAACATTTATGAATGCACTATAACTGCCTCCTCCTTTACCCATTCTAATCCACATTTCTATTTTCATTTTACCCTCATGATCTTCTCTAAACTCAAAAAAATGCTCTTATGAGGGAGCTTTTGAAAATACTCCTGGTTTTCAGAACATATGGATTAGCTCCACATTTTGTTTAGCTAGTGAACCTGCATAAGTAATTTCTACAAACACTTTTATGACAGTTTGGGCTAGATACTTTTCTGAAAAATGTATTTTTGATAACAACTCAAAACTACGATAGAAAGGCAAGAAATACTGTCCCCAGTTTTAGATAATGCACTAGGTAACTTAACATTTCCCCTTTACCCTAAATCTACAAATAAGTAGAAAATAATGCAGAAAAATACTTTGACTATATCAGTTAAGTCCATATATGCATAAAAGCAACCTTTTCTGATTAACTGCTGCTTTTCCTACTTATGTTTTATAAAATTAAACTTGTGTAACCCAATTTTATTTCCTAAATATAACACAACACTATGATAGTTTTCTACCACAAGCAGAAAAGGATTTGTAAACAGAATTCTTGAGTGATACCACCCTACTTCTTGCTTAAATTTTCCACAGGCTTTCCTGGACAACAGACATGAGGAATCTAGTTACAGCTCACCGAGGAGTCTTAGAATCTAATAAAACATTCATGAGGTTTCATGCTAATGAAATAATTGCGTAAGATACCTAGTGCATATGTTACCTTTAAAAATATTTCAGAATTTTACTCTAGAATACCTGAATGTGAAAATTCCGCATGTACTAAACAATCAGAATATCACATTTAAATTTGATTTAAGAATTTAGCAAGAATTTAGCAAATGCTATCTCAAATAAAATGTATAAGTTCCACTCACTTCAATAATCATATCAGAGCAGAAAAGATGCATCTTCCCTGTTTTCAAAGCACCTTTAAATACTGAGGTACTTTATACCACACAGGCAACATCACAGATCATTTAAATTCAAAATAAATGTCACAAGGATCAACGCCTCCTACATCTGATCATTCTAGGAAGATATAACACATAGTTTCTCATCCTAATTATTGCATTGTATCTTTCTTTCTTTTGGGTATCTCTGAATTCTTCCAATGTACATTTACATGCACAAACTGCCAGTTTAGTTACCTGCATAAACACTGTTAGGATTAGAAGCAATAATGCTGAATACGAATAACATACCAATGAGGTATACTCTAAGGCATACTCATGCCTTAGAAAGGTGTAAGGATGTAAGTGGGCTTTAAAAGAGACTCTCAGTTGATTTCTCCTTACTGAGAAAGTCAGATATAAGAACATGGAGAATGTCTCATCTCTAGCTTAGATGCTTACCCATTAGTTGCACACAGGAAGAAAACATGTTGGTTTAGAAAGGAGTATTTCTGAAGTCAAGTAAAGCTGCTTGTGCAATTCTCATGAGAGCCCTTTTCACCCATTAAAAGTAATCTGTCTTTTCTTAATATTAATCTCTCTGATATTGCCTTTTTTCCTACTATGGTCTCAACTCATGTCAAACAGCTCCTTAATTTGCCATGTTTCTCTGCAACTTCATTTCTTTGCCCTTCAGTTCTGTGATTACGTTATATCTGTTTTTCCCTCCTTCTTCTGCTCAATCATTCCTCTGTATTTGCCTTTCATTTCTCTTGAATGCCTTTCCAAAATTTCCATTTTAAACAATTTTGATTTCCAATTTAAACTTTGCCAGGAATGACTCAGGCCCCCTTAAACTCTATTTGTCTTCATAAGAGGAAAAAAAAAGTATAGATGAAATTACATATTACTTCATGCTATGTACACTCATTATACACAGACTCCATCCTTCCACTGGTATGACATGACAGAGTAAAATACAAAAATCACAGGCACTACAGAAATAAAATATTCAAGGAAATTACAGCTTTTACATTTTCAGCACCGTAACATTTTTTTTTACAGTGTCAGGTGTGAAATATTTCTCTATATTGCCTCTGACAAAAGGCACTCTATCTAATGTTTTTGGTTTTGGTTTTAGACAACTGAAGCAGACTGGCCACTTTTCAAACATTTACAAACATATTTTAGTTTACGTATGATTAACATATACATCAGGCAAAAGCAGGTACTGACAGTACTGATTTCAGCCCAAATGACTCATCGATCAACTAGGTCACTTTACATTACCCTTTTTAAATATGAACATAATATTTGTGTTGTTTTGGTTCAGGCATTTATCTGCTGGTTTGTATTTTGCAGAAAAAAAAAAAAACAATGTTAGTAGGCCAGAGATCATCTCAGTCATTTCTTTAAAGATACCTGTCTGTCAATTTTTCCACTTATAAATGGTAATTCAGTACCACTGCGGATTTATTCATTTAGTATCTCCAAGGTTCCTAATAGACAAGGAGAGTTCACTATTTCTGTCATCTGATAGGCATACCTACCCTTAGAGGCAAGCTGGCTATTTTTAGTGGCCTTGCTTAGCAGTCTTTTGTAGCATTCATGGCATTTACTTTTTCTCTCACAGTACTGAATATAGTGTTCTTGTCTAAACCACTGGAATCCAGTAAGTAACCATTAAGGGACAACAGTTTTTAATACTGAAGTCTTTTGAAAGAAATCTAATAGTTGGCACTGAGTCAAAACAGGTTTCAAAAGGCAAACCAAAGCTGCGCTATTTTAAGATGCACTCATGTCTACAGTTGTTTTTTTGTTTTAAGTTAAAAAGATGGAAGCTTAAAACTCAACTGCAGAAACTGTGTTGAAGCTGCCAAAACAGCACCATACTTCTTGTCAGAATAAGACCAAGCTTGAAAAACTCCAGCACAGAAGTTAATGCAGGAAGAAAGAGCACAGGAAAACTCAGTGGTTGGGAATTGCCATTTCACAGTGTCAATAGTAATGTCAGTGAATAAATGTGTGGTAAGATATGGTGCTTGTTACTATTAATGCCAATCAACACCAATATGACTATTAAACTACCAAAGAGGGAGACAAAAATAGATGCTGTCATCAGAAGATATATGTGATGCAAGCAAACACGATCTGTTTTTTAAAAATCTTTTATAACCCTCTATAAAGGAACATGACCAGAGAAATTGCTTGAAGAACAGCTATTACTGCATAGCTACTGTATTAATATAGTCTACAAAGCTTATTTTTAATGCTACCACTTTAAATTATGTTATGCCAATGAGTAAACTAATTTCTAATCAGATTTAGAACACAGAGAATAAAAATGCCATGAAATCAGTTTTCCCCTTGTTACTTCCTCCCTTGGGTGCCATTCAGAGCTCAGATGCCGCAATGAGTTGGGCTAAGTATCATTTTCCAGTCAGGAAAAGGTTTACTCAAGTCTGGTAATCAGAAAGTGTACAAGGATTACAGATCACACTGTAGTGACTATAAAAAAAGAGTGTACTTTAAAACTTAAGAGAAAAGATCTGGGTTTCATGACTATCATTTGAGAGACCACTGTGCTCTCATCATCACTTATAAGGAACTTACCTCCTGGCAACAAAATGAAATCTTTATTAGATAGGACAGATAAAATTAGGTTATTCCACCTGAGCTTTAAAGTTTCAGGCAAATTTAGATAACCTCCTTCAGGGGTACAGCCAAACCTATTGGGAAACCAGCACAACTAAGTACGTTGTCTTACTGAAGACCTAAGCTTTAGCAGATTTAAGTTATTTGTAAGGCAGATCAACTGGCATATATCACCACGATTTTACAAAGGATTTTTTTGTGAACAGGAGCGACACTGTCTATCACTTTCCTGGAAAAGGATTATTTAGATTACACATTAACAGATTATGAGGCACTCCACAGCTCGTGCTCTCCATTTTAAATGATGATTTCAAATGGAATTTATCCACATGAGTTATATTATCATTTTGCCTAGAAAGATATGTCATTTTGATTGTGGTTATAAAAATGAGAAAAGCTGATCACGTAAAAGAACTGTTTTAGAGCTAAAGCTGGCAAAAACAGTAGATCATTAAGCTTTCTTATATTGCCAACATTACAAATAAATAGCTTTATTCAATGAAAAAAATAAGCTACTACTTTTTAGATATTAATAAATGAGCAACAGATGAGAACATCATAATGATATAAATGTCCTCCTGCCACTATTACGCAAATGCCAAGAGAATATCACTTGCTTTATCTTCCTTATGTGATGCTATTCCTCATGCAAAGCAATGTACTACATGCAACAACTGATCCTTAATCTTAATCCTTAACTCTAGGGTTCCATAATTTTATTCATTGCTGCTACCAGGAATATTTTATTTGCTGTTACAAAACACAGAATTTTAAGGATTGACAGAGCTCTGCTTCATGAGAAAAATAAGCAGTCAATCTGAACCTTAAGGAATCATTGCAGACAAATACAGTTCGTATCAGATGAATGTCTAACTGTTCTAAAGGCAAAATGGGGCTACTCCTGCTTAGCCCACAAATCTCTTCATAGGCAGCTAAGAAATGAAGTCTAGGCATCCTAATCCTAACTAAGTGCTTCTCATGCATAGACAGACAAGAAATAAAGAGTGGCTCTCTGATAAAATGTTAAAAATATACCTGATAGCTGTTTGCAGCTAAAGCAAGCAAAAAAAAATCCAACACTGGGCAAGTACACCAGAATAAGCAGTGACTTCTTGAGTATAAAAAATAAAACTAAAAAATAAAAAAAAAAATAAAAAAAATAGTTCTACCCATTAAAACTGATATTAATTAAGAAACAGTATAGACATAGGTATATAAAGTCCGCATTCTAACAGATATATAAAAACATTAATTACAAAAAAGATAAAGTTTAATAACATTTAAGCCAAAATTCCAGTTATTCCGTGTTATCAGGTGCTCAGATTTACTCAGTCTGAAACGGATCGGAGTTTCCCAAAGGCAAAGCTCATAAAAACAAGGAAAACTCAGATATTTAAAGAACCTATTTAACGGTGGTCTGTTAAAAGAACTTGTGAACGGTGAAATCCAAGTTCATACTGCAAAAACACATAAATGCTGATGTAAGGGCAGCCAGTACAACCATACGACTTAAATTCTCTCCACAGTGAGAAAACAACAGACCTGCTACAGTATTACATCTCCATTTAATAAATGCAATTTCTGTACCCACCCCTATTTTAATCAGGACTTGTATTAGCTTCACTCAGTGCAGTTTGTACAGTAGCACTGATTCAGTGAAAAAACAAAAACCAAAAACAAAACCCCCAAAATACAACACCTACCACTACCAAAAAACAACAAACACCAGCACACCACACACAGGAGTCTTTCCCTATGATTTCTACTCACAACCATCATCAGAAATGCAAAAGAAATGCATTAGAAAGTAAAAGGACACTTAACTTTTCAGTTGTTAAAGCATTTGAGCCAAACATTCCCCTTACCAAAAAAATGATGCAACAAGCTATTAAGTACAGGAAAATGGCTCATGTGGAAGTTATCAGAATTCCATCATTGCCAGTTTTGTACTTTGGAAAGGATATATGCATTTTATTATGACTAAGATGATTGAAAGGGTTTAGATAAAGTAACATTAACTCTGTATTTCAGGTTTATATATTTTACTGTGAGAAAGTGAAAACTTTTTAAGGGAGCAAAAAGTGAAATATACCATTCATATGAACAGTCATTCTATCAGAACACACAGAAAAACATATCTACATTTCATAAAATGCAGACCTCAACAAACTAAAAACACCCAGCTCAGAACTGAGAAATGACATCTTTTAAATTAAACATGTTGATAGGATATATTCATGTTAAGGACACTACTTGACTTGTCCTTCCTATTTACTCTGCAGAGTGTATACAATCTGATTTTACATGAAGAAATTGGAAATCAAAGATAAAACAAGAAAGTATGTAAAGTAACTTTACAGTCAAAAGAATTGATGGGAAAAACACCTTCAACAGAAAGGTCAAGACAACTCAGAACCGTATGAATGGGAACACCTAGGCAATATCAGCTAGATTATTTTCTAACAATCATTGTACTCCATTGACTCTGGAAAGTTCTGGCAGGACCATAACATTTCTGCTATCTCCAAAAGCAAAATTAATGATGGAAGTTGATTTCATGTCCATTCAATTAGTTTTCCACCTAGTCAAGCCAGCCACATCCTGGCTAGCTCCTCATTTGGATGAACCTAGGTGGTGAAAGGGGTATGCAAAAGAAACTATATTATAGTATATTCCTCAGTGTCTCTGGATCTGTGTTAATAACATCTCCTGCTGCTTAGGCTCAGTAACTTGCATTGCCTTCTCCTACCTACAGACAAGCTCCTAGATCTGCCTGCTCCAGGTACTTTCTCCCAACATGAGCGTATTCAGTTTCCTGCATTGAATATAATACCCAGGCGCTTTCTCAATTTCTAACACACACCAAAGACAGGGAGCAGAATATAAACCTTGCCAAAAAAGCATACAGGATTTTTTTTAAGCAAAGCTAAAAAATTATGAAGGTAGTATAAACCAAAATGAGATATTTTTATCTAATATCAAATGACTTGAGAAGTTATCATTAGAGCTACCATCTCCCAGTTCACATAGCCATAAGGCTGAAGGAATGATGATGTAAAAAGAAGGAACAAGTTGCTGTCAAAGAATTTACTGGGCTGAGCCAAGGCTCAGAATGTACCCAGAGACACAGAAGGCCAAGAAGGGCAGCAGCTGGTCACCATGGTGAACCAGGTGGTGTCACAGACATGGGTGGGGCTGCAACCAGGGAAGGGACAGGCTTGCCATCAAACAGGAAGAAGACTATTTCCCCAATGGGAGATACACAGCTAACTCCATAAAAAAAAAAAAAAAAGTAATAACAATCAGCGAATGGGATTGGCTTCTCCTAAGCTAGGACTTGCAATGTAACAAGCAAGTAAGCTGAGTCATCCTAAAAAGACAGCAGCCTTCTCAGATAAAGGAATGGACGAAAAAAGACCATGCAGTATGCAGAACACCCAGAAGATACTGGCACTGCTTTTACCCCACCTGCTCTTCCTGTTTTTTCTGCAAATGCTGGCTCAGCAAATTAGACTTGTCAAAGTATTCCCCATGAAGGGAGGAGACTACTGCTTCCTGGCCCCTTCACACTGGCTACACTTCCTTCAGCCCACGGATAACCAACCTCACTGGCTCCAGCTGGATCAGAGCTTCACCTTTGCAGCCTTGTGTTGTCCTCCTTCTTCTTTTGGGGAGGACATGATTACTGGAATTGCCTCAGGGAGAAATGGTGATTGCAGTTTCTTCGAGAACTCCAGACTCCAGGGAATAAATGGGACTCGAGGGTTACTAACCCTGAGAGGAGATACCTTAGTAACCTTTCCAGGAGGCTGCAAGCAAGCCCATGACTGGGATCACTGTGAAGAGCTTACTATTCCTGTAGATTTGCTGAGTAATATGGACTTTATCTATCTATTTTTCAAGAAGTTGGGCAGAGATTTGGGGTATAACATGGGTATCGTGTTCATTCTGGCAGTGGGTACAGTCAGCATTGGAGGCTACTGGGCAGGAGCCATAGAGATGAAGAGAGAGCAATACATCAAATGCAATTGTAAAAAAAAAGAGTATTTTGAACATGTAACCATCAACCCTGATATCCTCTTTGGCTGTGGAATAATAGCAGCATCCTCCTTTTTGTCAGTCATGCTTTACTGCTTTTATGATCATGTAGTGCGTTTAATGATAGGATTATTCTGCCTATATGCATCTCTCGGTCTCTATAGCTGTCTCTCTCCTTCCTTGAACAAAGTCCCATTTGGAGAGAAGAAAATTTACTTACAGCATTTTCAGAAAGGCTTAGAAGTGAAGAAACTGCTCTTAGCAGGGTTCAGCATCTTCACTGTCTTCTTTTGGATGGTCTTCAGAAATGAAGATCAATGGACCTGGATCCTGCAAGATGTTCTAGGAATCTCAATCTGCCTTTATGAACTAAAAACAGTTCACATGCCCAAGATGAAGAACTGTAGCTTGTTTCTACTTGCTCTTTTGGTCTACGATGTCTTTTTTGTGTTTATCACTCCTTTCCTAACCAAGTGTGGGGACAACATAATGAAAATGGTAGCTCTTGGACCATCCAATTCTGCACACCATGAGAAAATCCCTTTTCTGCTGAAGATTCCAGCGTGGTACCCTACATCAGCTTTTGACAACAGCTCTTTTACTGTCCTAGGCCTTGGGAACATTTTAATTCCTGGTTTCCTGATAGCCTACTCTCATAGATTTGATATTCGGGCACACTCTTCACGGATCTATTTTGTAACTTCTACTATAGCATATAGCTATGGCCTTGTGGCAAGTTTCATGGCTTCAACATTAACACAGAAAGATCAGCCAGCTCTTCTCTGCTTGGTGACCTTCCCTCTTGCTGCTTGCCTACTTGTTGCTTTTTTGCGTCAGGAGTTGGCAGCCTTTTGGACAGGCAGTGATTTTAGAAGGCAACCCTTGGAGATCAGTATCAGCTATCCTAATAGCCAAAAGGATCCAAAGGCACAAATGTGGCTTGAAAAAGGGGAAGGAAAAATGGTCAGTCACATATCCAATAAAGATCAAACAGATAATTCATTTGTTTTGAAAGAAGAATTTACTGGCTCCATTATACAAACTGAAAAGAAAAGCTTTGTATTATTGAGAGAAGTAATAAGCAACCAACTTAAGCGTGATCTCAAGCAAGCCAGTCTCAAAGCAGATAACCAGTCAGGCATGACGAGAGACAAAAACTCCAAATGGCACTCTGAGAAAACAGTTATTTAACATGCCTGATTTCCAGATTACAAAGGAAGCTGGGAGGATTTTTAAAACCACATGGACAGGCAATTCCATCCAGCAATAAAAGTATGACTTGTAAAAGCAACTTTTTCTTGTGAGAATGCAGTGCTGTATCTTGTTCCAATCTCTGTATAAATTGTTTCATTACGCATTTCTATCCTTATATTAGTACTCACAATAGAATTGAGAGATATTTTTATTTTTATCTAGATATTTTATTATTAGGGGATGAGAAGTTAAAGATAGCCATAAAGAACAGAAACCATTCTTACACCCTAAGTCTAGAGAATAGTCTTGGAATAAAGGAACAAAATGTTCTAGGGCAAATACTAAATAATTCCTTGAGCATCATTCACAACTCCAAAAAAAAAAAGGATGCATAAACTACAGGCAAAACCAAAATACTTGCCAGGATAATGTAAAAGAAAGGAAAAATACTGCAGCTTTATAGTGTGAACAAAATAGTTGTTTTGTTTTTTAAACCATGAGCAAACTGATTTTGATCCTAGGCTGCCATATTCAATGTTTACTACAAAACAGGCATATGGAACTTTTTTTTCTCTAGATATCATAATTTTTATCATAATCCTCCTTCAGACATAATGAATACCTTGTATACTGCCCAGACAAGTTGTGGAGTCTCCTTCTTTGGAGATCTTCCAAAACAGCCTGGCTGTGACCCTGTGCTGGAGCAGGGGGGCTGGACTAAATGATCTCCAGAGGTCCCTTCCAACCTCAACCATTCTGTGATTCTGTGAAATTGTTACAGAAATTAATGAGAAAAGCCTGGCTTAGGCTGTATAAGAGACCATTGGGTATTTCACCCTGGTATGTTAATTAGGCCATTTAACAGCTAGTGAAGAAACCCAGTGGTATCTGGGAGCTCAGAAGTGGAAAACATAACAATTTAACTGTAAGATCACGCTTCCTCTTTGATCAAACACAAACTGATAGCATTTTATCCATCTTATTGCAATCCAGGATGGAGAAATGGTGTGTCTAGTTCATTGTAAATACGACTCCCAACCACTTCCTAGCAAACAATATTCCTGAATCCTGTTACTTCCACTTAATAAGCAGGCTCCTAAGTTGGAATAGGCACAACAAATTTTGCAACAAATTCTCTCTTGAGAAATTGGGTACTGTCTATGCCTGTTTGCATACAGCTGAATGAAGTATAAAGATCAGTGGAGTAAACAGTTCATATTGGTAGCTAATTTATCAGTGGCAAATGAAAAGGAACATCTGGCACAGAGCAAAATATCAGAGCGCTGCCCAGATCTAAAGCATCCTAAGGAACTTGTCACACTTTCTTTTTATGCTTTTTAACAAGTCACTTTCTCTTTGACTTGACAGCATAATTAAAAAGAAAGTACGCATTTCTCTACTTTATAATGATTAATATAATCATTATATATTTTAATAATTGTTATGTATTTTATTAATATATCTTGGAGAGAGGCTACAGATGCAAACTTCATATTGAAAATCTCAAGAGCAATAACAGAGCTGGATCTTATCCCTATTTAGAAGCAGGGTCAAGAAAGGCACACTCTTGGATCTGAGAATATGCATCTAGCCAGATTACAGAATTACAGAACGTTTGAGGTTGGAAGGGACCTCTAGAGATCATCTGGTCCAATCCCCCTGCTCCAGCAGGGACATCTGGAGCACATGGCACTGGGTGGCATCCAGGCAGGTTTGGAAGATCTCCAGAGAAGGAGACTCCACAGCCTCTCTGGGCAGCCTGTTCCAGGGCTCTGACACCCCCACAGCAAAGAAATTCCTCCTCATATGGAGGTGGAACTTCCTGTGTTCCAATGTGTGCCCATTACCCTTTGTTCGGTCACTGGCCACCACCAAGAAGAGTTTGGTCCCATCCCTTCTACATTCTCCCCTCAGGTACTTGTACATGTTCATAAGATCTCCTCTCAGTCTTCTCTTCTCTAGGCTAAATAGACTCAGTCTTTCCTCATACGATGGATGCTCCAGTCCCTTAATTTTAGTCCCTTAAGATTAGATAATATGCATCAGACAGAACTTCTTGTTTCACAGAAGATTTAAACTAGAGTCTCTCAGGTTGCAGACCTACTACCTTGGCCCCCAGAAGCCTTCAGTTTTCATTCAGCTTAAGGTGACTGAAATAAAATGCATGGGCAGATTTCCTACTGCGACAAGTTTTATAGTCATGTTTCATTTCTTTTTGGTTCATAAAGCACTCTGTAGGAAGACAGCTACACAGAGAAATAACTTTGTTCCTCTACATCAACAAAATGTTATAGTAAGGCAATACAAACCTAGCTAACAGATCTAAGGGGCATGAAAACACACACTGAACCTATTTTTTCACATGTTTCTTGCTCAGAGAAGTCCAGTAGAAATTCCCAAATGTAACAGGATGGACTGCTCAAGTCTCTGAAAAGGTCATGTGCCAAATAAAGGAAGGTTTGTGGATAGACCAGTCGAGCCTAAGGTATTTTAAACAAGCTGCTTGTTGCTACAATAGCAGTGTTTCTTGTTGTAAAGGAAGTATACTTTATTGTTTTCCCATCTACTGTAGTGGACACGGACAAGAGAACTCTTTCTGAAAGAAGGGACGGCAGTACAATCTTATTGTGAAGGTTGTTAAATTTTGCCAGGCTCTTTAACCAGCTCTCTCATTGCTGATATAGTTTATACTTATCTAGGAAATACCAGGAATATGATAAGTAAAATGTGCCATTGATACAGTCATGCTATTCTGAGAAAATAAATAATTGAAAAAATAACATTTCTAAAAATGGCAATAAGCTGGACATTTCAACCTAAACTAATAGTTAGGTGTCTTTTAAACTGCAATTAATATCTAGCATGATGAATCATACTTAGGCAAACTCCTCTCAAGCATAATTATCTTCTCCATACAAATGACTAACATATGATAAATTATGTTGATTAACAAGTTCTTCAAATATGGTCACTTAAATGTCATTGTAGGCTCTGAACACTTTCATTTAAGGCTGTCAATTCAGTATCTGTATTAGCAGCAAGTGATAGGAATCAAAAGGATATACGAATTGATTTCATAACAGTCAAGCAACAGTAACTCCCTATTGCGGAATTAAGAAGATTTAAAGGCAAAAAAAACCATAATTATTTTCAAGAATCATATTCTATGTATCCGTCCTGTTTTTCAAAATACCAAACAAGCTCTACAAAAATACATAAAGAAATGCAAAAGACTCCTAAATCAAGGTCTAGCAAATCATAGAGAAAACAATGTCTGGAGGAAGGGATATGTGCATGGAACATCATGGAGGGATAGGAAGAGAAAATGAGTAACTACATGACTAATGAACAAAGGAAGGATATCTAACCAATACACAGGGATATTCTCAGATGCACAGCGTCATGTGCATAATCGTGACCTGAATGGGCAAAATATTCAAATGCTTGAGATCCGACTTGCTTGTTTTCACTCTGGCTGTGAAGTGCCACCCTACATGTCTGAGTGCAGTGGAAAATGAATGATACATTCCCCAAGCCAGAGCCAATGAATACCTTTCATTGCCCATGGGATCCTGGGGTGCATTAAGAGGAGCATCTCCAGCAGGTCGAGGGAGGGGATCCTGCCCCTCTACTCAGCCCTGGTGAGGCCACATCTGGAGTATTGTGTCCAGTTCTGGGCTCCACAGTACAAGAGGGATGTGGAGCCGCTGGAGTCCAGTGCAGGGCCACAAGGATGATCAGGGGCCTGGAACATCTGCCCTATGAGGAGAGGCTGAGGGAGCTGGGCCTGTTCAGCCTGAAGAAGAGAAGGCTGAGAGGGGATCCAATCAGTGTGCATAAGTACCTCAAGGGAGGCAGTGAGGAGGATGGGGCTGGCCTCTTTTCAGTGGTGGCCACCGACAGAACCAGAGGAAATGGCCACAAACTGAAGCATCAAAAGTACCACAAGAACTTAAGGATGCAGTCCTGTGCCACATGCTTTAGGTGACCCTGCATGTCAGGGAAGTTGGACTAGATGACCTCTAGAGGTCCCTTCCAACCTTAAGCATTCTATGATTCTATGACTCTTTCCTTCTGTGGGAGTTCACAAAGATCACCAGACTGGAAACACCATGTCAAACTGACTCAGCAGCTGAACTAGGAGAAGACTGTCTCCAAGACTTTATTAGGGCAAAGAAGTTATTGATATTGTGCTTGTGCACTGGTATAGTACTGATCATGTTTTCACATTGACAGTAGCTAACTTCGAGGCGCACACTCCAGTACTTAACACAGTACTTAATATGATCAGAGTTAAAAAGCTGACGCTCTAGCAGTAGGAGTAGGGTCACTCAGGGTAAAATCCTTACTGAGCTCCCAGGAAACTCTGGTGCAAGATCAAGCCTGACAGACTTTGTAGGCACAGAAATACTTACTGCCATTAATACAAGCTCAGAACTTAAGACGGCTACAAAGGAGTTGGAGTAGCAAAAATCTCTTCCTTATCTTTCAAAAGTTCACATCGTCAAAATGCCTGATTGCAGGTGTTCTTGATACAGACAGAGTGAGGCTTACAGAGTGTGGGCAGTAAAGAAGGAGAAGCAGCAACACTTGATGAAAATTGAATTAATTTCTTTTAACATAAGCAGTGAATTCACACTCTGTCACAGTGTATTTTTCTCCGAATATAAGACATTCATGCAAGAGAAAATTCATGGGTCCCAGGATGATTCCAAAGAATTACAAAGATAAGAAATACAGAATTTCTCCTGGTTCCTTTTAGGGTTCTGGTATAACCTCTGAACTTGTGGCAGATATACAACCCTCCCCTAAACCAAGAGAGACAAGAAGTATGAACACCTTTAAAAAGAATCAAACTGATGAAATATGGCTGAAAGTCCAGTGTTCTATGGAGAAGACTACAGTAGACCACCAAAAAAGGATCAAAATTAACAAAATCAAAGACATCGGCAATAGATCAACCAAAAGACAGCTAGCTTTTAAAACATGAGAAAAACTTTGATTTAATCTGCAGGCTGGGTCGGGTTCCATCCTTATTAAAGTATAAGGGGCAATGGGAAATAAGGCTGCAACAATGATACTACTAGACCAAAGTAGTCAATGATCACAAGTGTTTGGGTATATGCACCCAGGCATGCATTTGGATAAGCACTCTGAAGTATTATATATCAAGATCCTTTAACAGGCATTTCAAAAGTAGGATTAAATTGACCTGTTATTTTTCAAAGACACTGAAAATATATTCTAAGACTTTTGTGAAGCAAACCCACAGCCTTGTAGGACAAGTGACAAAACTAATATCTCTACTGTAGTAGATAAAATGTGTTATTGTTGGCAGTAAAACCTAGCGACTTAATATTTCAGACTAACGGGGGCATCCTCTGAATACACTTTAAGAAGTTTTTCAACATTCTTATGAAGGGCTTCCAATTAGCTTAGAGCTGCACAGAAACAAGCTTGTAAAATTAGTTTGCAAACTGTGGAGAAACGATGATTCTAAAAAAGATTGCACATGTAACCGTTATCTGCTAGATAACACAAAATCTCATTGATACTTTCCAGTTTCCTTACCTCCTGCCCTGAAAGGTAGTATGCTGCCAGAAGACCACCAATGAAGCGAATATTGACCTCAAAAACAGATACTTCAGAATTCTATTAGAAGGAAAAATAAATAAATAAATAATAAGACTTAAAAAGTAAATATTTAGCAACATCCCTAGTCCAATAGCAAAAAAAAAAAAAAAAAAAAAAAAATCACTAGGTAGTAGAACACACCACAGCAAATAAGCATGCAGCGGTTTGCCCTGTGCCACTATCTAGGCACATACGGGTATTCCTGTACTGGCAAGGAGAACCTCTCAGCAAGCAAGTAGAACTGATCAAATTAGTTTTTCTCCTGCTCTCCCATTATGTTACCATCACAAACTGCCAGTTCTTTGGATTATGGACAAAGACTGTACACCTGTAGTTGAGCACATCTTATTTTTTATATGTTTAAGCATTCCTGTGAATTTTCTGGGTTTAAAATGTAGAGTAGAAGCATAATTAGAAAATTCCTGTGATGTGCTTTCTTCCCCTGAATTACTCACGTATAATCTAAAATTCAGCTCCATTTTACTTCTTCCTTTTTAAAAAAAGAAAAGCCTTCATATATTTAATATTACAACAATAATATTGTCATTACCATAAAGTGACAAACAACTAAAAAACACAAAAGCTTAAAATGTATTACTGCCTCCTTCCATTTTAGTATACTTGGGCTAAATTCACCAGGGTATTTTGGGGTTTGTTTACCTGTTTTGAAAAGTGAAGAGAAGATATATAGTTTTATATAGTGATATATAGTGTCCTGCTGGCCCCCATTCATTTCTTTGCCTGTGTATACCCTTTGTCTCTCCCACAAACTTCAAATTATTTAATCCAATAAACACTGTGTATTTTAATAAAGGCTTTTGAGATAAGGCAGGTTTTCCTTTTACCCAGAAAAGAGACTGGCAGTTGCACTGTACAAGCTGTTCTAGCAGTTAGGATGCAGCTAAGATGATACTTGCCAGTATTTTCCCTTCCACACTATATTTTCTGTGGCCCTTATAGCAGTATCAGGCACTGTGTACATATCCCAGAACAATGTACTACTTATCTCAGAAATTAGATGAACATTTTAAATGCTAAATAATCTTTATGCTTAGAAGCCTAAAGTTTGAAATGACTAACAAAATACGATTTTAGTGAAAAATGCATATGGAAAATAACAATGCAATCTGTCATTCCACTTAATACCTACCAAAGACATAAATAACACAAGGAAAAATACACAGCGAAATCAGTGACTTCTATTTCTCAGTAAAAGCTACTGTTCCTTTTGGATGATTTTAAGAACAATTTTTAAGAAGAATTTGTTTCTACTTAACACAAGGTTCATATTAATAAGAAAACTCATTAACTTCCAGAATACTTTCTTATACACAGGAAGCTACAATTTAAGCCTAGTGGGCCATGTAATTTTTTTCAATATGCACAGGATTAAGCCTACAAATTCATACTGAGATTGCTTTAGTTCAAAATAAAACTAGGAAGCAATTTCGTCCCTAGTCCCAATTTTACCATTATGCCTATGCTGCCTCTGACACAGGCAGAGTCTTCAGTTTTAGGCTGTATAATTATCTGGTGATATCAAGGGGGAGCATGGGTAAGCAGAAAGGAGAAATTTGGTAGCATTTGTCAGATAGTCTATGTATGAAACAAGAGAAATCCTTCCTGAAACGTAGGATTTAAAATAAGAAAAAAAAAATAGTATCTGTTCAAACCCAATCTGAAGTTTCATACTGTGCATTACTGAGTGTAAAAGTCTTTTTGGAGCCATAGGGCAAGTCCAAGGATTGAAATATAAATTCTGTCACGCAGTTTATGAAATAGTCCTAACATTAGAACCAGGACTCCTCATAAGAACAAAACAGAGTCATTTCTTCTATTTAACATTAATGAACTCTGTAGACAAGAAAAAATGTCCAAGTACCAGACACCATATAACTAACTAGAAAATTCTTCTGATTGATTTTGAAGACAAGGACGAACAAAGGCAGTCTGCCTTACTCTTAAAGCATCTCAGTAACACAGTGGAAGAAAACACCTAGCTTACAATGTTAATTTATATATCATGTTTTGGGAAAAATGTGGAAAAAACTTTCTGCTACTATCAGCTACTGAAGTCTGATCTTTTTATTAGACTTTGTCTTCATTTCTTCTGCAGAGGCACTGTTGTTTCTCATGGACCACTTTCCTTTTCTTTCATTATTCAGTAACACAAACATACCTTAATTAAAAGAGTTCTTTTCCAAAGTAGAGAAAGTTCTAACATAGCGAACTTCTGCAATCTGCAAGTTTACTGAAAGAATTTCTGATACTTTGAATAAGATTTGTAAGCTCCATCTGAAAGCCTTCTTCCAGATCTCCTCAGGAAGAACACAGTGAAAAGGACTAGAACAATATCAGGACAGGTTCTACTCACCACGCTGAAATCAAGATTTTTGTCAATCCATTCTTGTCCTTCTCTGAATTCATCATGAAGCCCCATTATATAAAGAGTATCTAATGCATCTACTATGGTAGCACCCATCTGTGAGTTTCCTAAAAGGGATGGAGGGGAGTAGGGGGAAAAAAAAAGATTTCTATTACAAGTGACCATTTCATTATTTTTCTTAAACATCAAAAGCAAGAGAAAATAACCCAAGGAACAACAAAGCAAAGTTGCTACAGAGACAAACAGTACAAACAATAGTCAAAATGAGTAAGGAATTAGAAGCTCCATAAGAGGATCTCACTTCTTTTTTAAAGCTTCAGACGCTCCTACCATTTAAATTCTGGGGAGAAAAAGAGACTAAAGATGGAAAAGTCCTCATCATCTGCTCACCTACCCTGAACATAAGCAACTCCACTTTAGGGAACTGAAAAAAAAAGACACATGTCATTTCAAGGGGTTATTAGGTATTTAAAAACAAAAAAGTGTAATATACACAAGATAAAGCAATCAATATTTGCAGTAATGCCTAATACCTCCCAACATTTACTACAATAGCTAATGAGCAGGGATACCCTGGCTTGGTCTCATTAACAAAGCCACAGCCCCAAAATGAGAAGGCACTCATAAATCCCTATCATAATATGAAGTGTAGCATCGTAAGCCAAGTAAAAACGAGTGATACATGACCATAAAATGCCATTCGCTTGAAACAGCAGCAATTTAGCTGACTGATGAATACCTCACTGGTTTGTACAAGAGCGATGGTCTTGCTGCTTATATTGCTTCTGTTCATGCAAATGCAAGTTTTACATGTTTAGAGATTTTTTTTTCACCTAAAGAATAACTGAATTATTTTACCACTCCAACTGTTATTGTCTTAAGCCCTTAAATTACTAATACTTACATGGGAGCTTAATTCCATTTTCAGGGATTAATTTTGTGAATAATAAGAATTAAACATAACAGTTTTTGTAACAAATTAAACAATTTCCTCAAGAAAACTGCCACCAGGTATATTTAGAATTCTCAAAAAATGGATCCCTTGCGCTGTATAAGTATTGTAAGGTTTGGAAGTACATACTAAAACTTATATAGTTTAGTCCCATCCCATCATTTGTACAAAAGCAGACTATGGCTTGAATTAGAACTAAAATAGCCAGCTATTTCCTACTCTTTCCTATCTACAATACGTCAGTAATCTGCCACTTAAAAAGCATGGAAAGCAGACCATAACACAAGGTGTTTAGACCAATAAATAGGGAGCTTCAGGGATTCTGAGAACTGTAGCTGTTGTCCTGTCTCACTTTCAAAACAGTTTCAAAAAACAAAAATATTTAAGCTTAAGTCAGCCAAAACCACAAAGCTCTCATATTCTATAATGTGCATAGAGAGAGAAAAGTACATTGTACAGGGCTGGGCTCTCTCATGAAAAGAAAAATGTTCAGTCGTCACTGTGCTAGCATACATGCTTTTGTAGATCGCAGAAGCAAACATTCAAGCGCCCATCAGTGAGTTCAGCAACATACTGGGCATGGTAATATCTATTTTCCAGCTCTGCAGGAATCACTTGGGAAATAAAAATTTATGCAATGTCTTCATGGCATTCTTTGTAAAGAAATATGAAAGAAGAGAAACAAAAACACAATGATCATTTGTTGTGTCACGACTCCAACAGACACACACAGAGACGGAGACACAAAGAGTCATAGCTGCTCAAATTTGGAGCTCTCCACAGAATCTACCAAAAACACTACAGTTTCCTGATGTAGACCAAGGTGATGAAACTACAGGTCCAAGAATAAAAGGTAAAGTTGGACATAGAACAAACCAGAGGACAAGAGACAACACTGGCTGCCCCGTGTTTCAAGGGAGGTACAATTACGCTAGATTGGATGAGAGATTCAAAGGGCATTACTTGCTCTCAGCTTCTCTCTTGCAGGACTCTAGGTGTCTGTCTGTGTGGAGGGAAAGTCATGCTTAATTTGTCCCTAAATATGAACAACATCTGCTGAATTTTCTTCAGAAGTTCACAACCTTACCAGAAGAGTCAATTAAGCTGCTACAGCTGCCTTCCTCCATCTTAAAATGAACGGAACAGCCAGCAAGGCAACACATAAAATGAATTATAAAACAGAAAGATACCTTACTTGTATAAGGTCACTGGCCTACACAAGCACCTGGACAGACAGTATTTCTCCCTCCTATTGTCCTAACTTTAGACTGAATGGTTTGGATCGGAGAGAAATGATTTGCTATTCATAAGAGTATGTGTTTTCATTTCATAGCCATGCTAAGATGCATAAATTTTGTCTTAAAGAGGGTAGTCTTCATGGACTTAAAGCACTTAAGATGTTCTCTGAAAGGTAATAAACAAACTGTAAACAATGACATAATAGCTAGCAAGAGTAAATACAGTTTACTAGCTCCTAAACTAATCTGAACTATTATTTCTCAGGACATAGAGAAGAGATTTCTCATTGTATTTAAAAAAAAAAAAAAGTATGCAACAATTAAATTACAACAGAAAATAATCCTGTGGATGAAAGCACTCCTCCCACGGGCTGCCTCTATTGACTGCAAAGGCTCAGCTGGGCATGTTGCTGAAGATAATGACCAATTCCAACAGCAAATGTCAGGCTAGGAAATTTCTCCGCCACTTAATTACAGTTCTAGTTTACTGAGTTCCAAACTTAATGAAGTTTGCCTAATGAGTGTAATACTTATTTTTCCAAATAAAATAGAATATCCATCATGAGCTACACTATTAACAAAATCATGCATTTGCTCGCTAAGTAAAAGTATCATTCCAAAGGACTGCAAAATATTAAGTGGTAGATTGATATTTAGGCAGACTTCAGTTTCCCAAAAATAGTCAAATAATTTCTTCATTTGATAGCAAATACATTCTCTTTGCTATCTGGATTATCTAGCAATTCTTATCAATATATGTTATCAGCAGGATCACTGAACGAAAAATGGTCTATCTACAATTCTCTGAATATATCAAAGTGCTACATGAAGAACTAACTGACTTATAGCTTCAAAACAAATCCCAAGATACGACTAAGGTATGAGGGGGAGAAGGAGGGCATTAAAATTTTGTCATGTGTTCCATGACAAAAAAAGAGTATGGAAAGAAGAAATAGCCCTTTTCCATTATAATATAAAGTTAAAAATTCAGATTCACAAAGTACAATACAAGCTAAAGGATTGTTTATTGCATTTATTCTGTGAAAGCAGAGTCATTGAGCCGTGAGGTGCTAAAGAAAATATGTGAAGTAACTTAAACCAGTTGGGATCAGAAAAGACTGCAAAGATGAGACATATGAGAAATAAGGAACAAGATGAGAAATTAAATTGCATATCAGTTAAGTAGTACACTGTGAGATGAAGAGCAATCATTAAATAGGTACACTTCACAGACACTTTGAAGATTTGAGTTGTTATTGATAAACTCCTTTCCTTCAGTAGGAAATTGTGTGTGTGTGTACCACGCACAAATCTCATTACTGCTTCTGAATAACACTTCCTCCAGGGTCTCATTACCCTAGCTGAGTGCTGAGCAGAAGATAAGACTCAGAAGAGAAGGCAAAAAGAGAAATTATTAGGCCAATGGATTTCAGATAACTGCAACTACAGAACGGAATCATTTTCTTTGCCTTTTAGCCTCTGTTTCCCTATATTCTAACACATGAGGAATCAATTGGAATCTACTTGAAGACTGATAAAGGAGTTTCCTATCGATATTGCTTCTCACTCCAAAGAACTTGCATCAAGGACTGATGAAAGGCAAGATGTGGATCCACGCCATGCCTTTTTCACAACTTTTACACAAAAATCTTCAGTTAGTTAGAACACAGTTGCCCAGACTTGAAGAATGGATACCTCATTTTCAAAATGCACTGTAGGTCATACTGGGACAGCAACAACACAAGTCAAGACAACTAGCCTAAACAGAAATGACATGAGGTCACTCAACCTCCGGGAAAAGTCTTACATAACAGTGTATACATAAAGAGAGTAGATGAAAGCCACAAAAGTGGGATGATCATTAGTCCCTTTAAAATCAAACCAAGAACGTACAGATACCACAACTAACTATGCCTCCCTGAGAGCTATAGAAACTGGCAAGATAACTTAAGCAAGAAAGGTTAGTTGGGTATAGTAAGAGGATTTTTGCTGCTATTAAACAAAAATGTTCTTGTATCATGCAAATGTAGGAAAGATTTCAATACCAAGGCTTCCCTGCTATGGAAACAATCTATTTTATACCGTAGAAAGTCAATTTCTCTTCATTAGCTTCATAAGCATTACACAGATAGAATTCTAGCTCCTGAAAAGCAAAGGGGTCCAGGAAGGCTGGACTTTTCTCAAGAAGGAAATCTTAAAGGTGCAGGAGCAGGCCGTCCCTGTGTGCCAAAAGACAAGTTGGAGGGGAAGAAAACCGGCCTGACTGAATAGGGAACTCTTGCTGAGACTTGGGGAGTAAAAAGAAACCTTATCAATTTTGGAAGAAGCGGCAGGCAAATCAGGAAGAGTACAAGGAAGTTGCTAG
>VWPW01006732.1:395773-456172 GCA_013389825.1 Crypturellus undulatus | reverse complement strand
CCAAGCAAGGGCATGAGTACCCAAACCCCATGAGAATAGAAGAGATAGATAGTTAATGTCAGCTGTGCTGGGAGCAACCACGTTTCTTCCTTGGCTTCTTCCTTCATGGCCTTTCTTGGAGGCTATTTTGGGAGATGAGATTGGCAGGGCTGTGTTTTCTTTGGATGTTGGCATGACCTTTTCCAGAACTGGCTGGCTGCATGTGGCCTGGCCACGTGGGCTGAGACAGAGTGAAGGCTGTTTGCTGTGAGCTGAGAAGTGAGGGAAATTTCAATATGTGAGTGACGATCTTGGGAAGGCATTTTTATGGGAAGAGAGCAGCAACAACAGTGTTTGGGGTGGCTCAGGGCTCTACAAGGGCCATCCCAGGGCAGGACCATTGGAAAGTGGGGCTGTCCTGATGCGCTGACCCCCTGCACTGCAGGGGTTTAACTGGGCTGGGAGACTCTGGCATTAGCTGGGCTGAGGCTTTCCCCATGTGTTCTGCTCACAACACTACTTCATATAATCACAGAATCATAGAATCCTTAAGGTTGGAAGGGACCTCTAGAGATGATCTAGTCTAACCCCCCTGCACATGCAGGGTCACCTAGATCACATGGCACAGGACTGCCTCCAAGCGGGTCTTGAAGATCTCCAGAGAAGGAGACTCCACAACCTCTCTGGGCAGCCTNCTGAAAAGAGGTCAGCTTCATCCTCTTCACTCCTTCCCTTGAGGTATTTGTATACACTGATCAGGTCCCCTCTCAGCCTTCTCTTCTTCAGGCTGAATGGTCCCAACTCTATCTTTCCTCATAGGGCAGATGTTCCAGGCCCTGATAATTCTTTTGGCCCTGCGCTGGACTCTCTCCAGTAGCTCTAAATCCCTCTTGTACTGCAGAGCCCAGAACTGGACACAGTGCTCCAGATATGGNTCTGTCAGTGGCCAGCACTGAAAAGAGGTCAGCTTCATCCTCTTCACTCCTTCCCTTGAGGTATTTGTATACACTGATCAGGTCCCCTCTCAGCCTTCTCTTCTTCAGGCTGAATGGTCCCAACTCTATCTTTCCTCATAGGGCAGATGTTCCAGGCCCTGATAATCCTTCTGGCCCTGCACTGGACTCTCTCCAGTAGCTCTAAATCCCTCTTGTACTGCGGAGCCCAGAACAGGACACAGTTTTGCAGATATGGCCTCACTAGGGCTGAGTAGAGAGAGCAGAGTTTGCTCCTTCCCAGAGCAAAGAAAATGATTAAGTGACTGGAGCGTCTCTCATATGAGAAAGGCCTCTTGGGCCTCAAGAAGAGAAGGCTCTGGTGGGGAAACTCCTCGGTGGGTATAAATATCTGAAGGGAGGATGTAACAAGGGAGGACATTGCTGGACCAGAGATGATTTGGTTGGAAATGTGAAGGCGGAGGGCAGTCTCTCCTGCAGTGACCATGACATGTTGGAGTTCAAGATTCTGCAAGGAGGCAGCTGGGCAAGAAGTAGAATTGCAACCCTGGTTTTTAAGAGAGCTAACTTTGACCTCTTCAGGGACCTACCCAATTAGGAATCCCCTGAGCCAGAGCCTGAAAAGGAAGGAACATCCAGGAGAGTTGGCTAATATTCAAGCACCACTTCTTCCAAGTGGTCAGTTCCTCCCTATGAGAAAGAAGTCAGTCAAGGGGAGTAGAAGAGCACCTGTGTGAATGGGCAAGGAGCTCTTGGGAAAACTTAGAAGAAGAATGTATACGTAAGGTATATTAAAGATGGAGGATACAGAGAAGGCGGGGTCCCTATGTATATGCATTCTTTGCTTGAGTCTTTTCTGCTAAAACTAGTCCTCATAAACTACAGAGCCTGGAGACAAGAGCCAAGACCTGAAAAGAGGAAGAATTTTGAGGAGTTGAGGAAGATTGGATTAGAGGTCATTTAGGCAAACTAGGCACTCACAAATCTGTGGGCCCTGAGGGGATTCACACGCAAATGCTGAAGGAAGTGTATTATTGCTAAGCCACTCTCCGTCATCTTTGAAAGGTCCTAGAGAACAGGAGAGGTGCTGAAGTACGGGAAGAAAGCCCATGTCACTCCGGTCTTCAAAAAGGGTGAGAAAGAGGAACCAGGAAAGTACAGGCCATCAGCCTCACCTCCATTCTCCAAAGGGTGATGGAGCAGCTCATGCTGGGGGCCCTCTCTAGGCATGTCAAGGAAAAGATGATCAGGAGTATTCAGCATGAATTCACCAAGGGAAATTGGTGTCCGACCAACCTGATAGCCTTCTGCAATGGGATGACTGGCTGGATGGATGAGAGAAGAGCCGTGGGTGTTGTCTACCTTGACTTCAGAAAGGCTTTCAACACCGTCTCCCATAACATCCTCATAGGGAAGCTCAGGAAGTGTGGGTTAAATGAGTGGACAGTGAAGTGGATTAAGACTAGTTCTCTAGAAGTCCCTTCCAACCTCAACCATTCTATGATTGTGTGATTGTATGAATCTTTGATTCTACTTAGTCACACTATACTGCAAATAAAATAGCCCAAGAAACAAGTAATCGGAAAAAAATGGCATCTAAGTTTGTGCCCTGTGGGTAAACAGTCCTATATCCGTACTATAGAGAAGACGGTAGCAGGTTATTTTCGCTTAAAAACATCAGGGCATATAATTTGTTTTGCTTCCTAGTAGGCCATCAGAAGCAGGCTTGAAGTTAAGAGTGATACCAAATAGTTTATTTAGCTGCCAGTTGCAAAGGAAGAATTCATAGTGAAAACGTCAGGAAGCCTACAGTGAAATCCTTAAGTCTTTTCTTTTTACAACTGTGAAAGCACAGACTTGTCTCCACTGGCAAGCAACAAGCACAAGTCTCCTGAAATATTTTATTCAAGACCCTTCTTTAGTTCTATGTTTCCTGCAGAGAACTGTGGCATGTTTTGCCACCAGAGACTTTGGATTATACACAAAAGCAAAATGGATTTGCAAAAGGAACCAGACTTTGCTCCACACAGCTTTCTTTACATTTGTTTTCACGCATCGGTCCATCAATACAAAATGAACCTTTAATGATTTAGTGCGTCAATACAGGCTTCTGTCATAGGAATCTTTTCAACTTGTTTCCTTTAAAACCAGATGAAGAGAAAGGTGTCTTGAAGCACCATCTTTCCATCTCCTAAAAACAGTCAGCGAGAAATTAACACGTTATGGGAAAAGAGAAAAGGTGCTTGGCTGAAGTAGTGGCTGTTGGAGCATATTAGGAGATGATTCCTGGTGGGTGAAGGGAATTTAATTGTAATACACACAAGTTCCCTTCCTTTGAATTTGTATGTGTGATGCCATTGACAGACACACTTATTTGAGGGACTTTGTGGCTTGCTCTGAAGTTCGGAGGTTTCTGGGTTTAACAAATCTATGATGGTAGGAGAGTGTGTGTTTTTATGGCTATTCAGATATAGAATATATTTCAATGAGATCCTGTAATTCATACCTTTAATTCTATTTCTTTAATGTTAAAATGATTGAGAGAGTCTTTTTAGAACTCTGCGACAGTGGTTTCCATTAGTCTGAGCACTGACAAGCACTAAATATAAATGTGTGATAATAAAAATGTCACTTCACTTCCCTTTTGGGATTTTTTGATATCTACATCTTGTTTGCAGTGTCTCTGTCTTTCTCAATGCCTGTAGAATTTTCTTGCACAAAAAGATTCCAGGAAGATTGAGTGGGTAGGAGATAGCTAATTTCTCTGAGGCTACTTCCTTGTTGTGGAGTCAACATAGCTTAGGATATTCAAATTTATACACACACACACAAATTGAAAAAAGGCAAAACAGCCAATTCTTGGAAAATGAAAGGAAAATCTACCTTTTAGAATAAGGAGGAATAACAGAACCTGAACTTAGATGCAATGAACCAGTGGAAGTAATTTTGCTTTACATGTGAAGTCTCCATAGTACTAGCTTCCAACTTTCTGTCAGCTTTACAGTTTTAATACTTCTGTATTTTCAGTTAAAACTATTTTTGTCCAGTTATCCTCTTTCTCAGAAGAGATTATTGAATACGGCTTTGAAATCCGTGATCCAAACAGGGAAGGTCTGCATAGCCAGCATACGCTGGCCATGTCGTATACAGCATGAAAGCACATATTTGGGGATCCAAGGGAATATACAATGTGAGTTTGGGAGTAGAGGTATTGGGCATAAATCAGGCAAATTGGACCCAAGCTTTACTGGTGAATGGCGTGCGTGGCATGACTTGCCNCGCTGGCCATGTCGTATACAGCATGAAAGCACATATTTGGGGATCCAAGGGAATATACAATGTGAGGTTGGGAGTAGAGGTATTGGGGATAAATCAGGCAAATTGGACCAAGCTTTACTGGTGAATGGTGTACGTGGCGTGACTTGCCAGGCAGACAGCCCTTGTGTGCTTCAGCTCTGTATGCCCATTTCCTCATAAAATATTGTTGAAGTACAGCCAAGTGCTACTGAAACAATGACAAATGTCTTCTTTTCTCATAATGCTTCTGCTATCCAAGATTTGGACATCTGTCACAACGAGCAGCTCAGGTAATATAAACTACACCCAGTATTCGCCAAACTTAATCACTTCAAGTGAGTATTGCCTCTGACTTAAACACAAAACAAACAAACAAACAAAGCCACTGAAGAAAACAGTAATCAAAATGAGGAATTTAATAACTTTACAAGCACGCTGACTCAGTGCAGGTGTCGATGTGTGAACCTCAGTACTTGCTATCTGCTGTTCTACCATGCAGTTATACTTAACTTGCTTGACTCAATGTCAGCCCAGGTCCAACTATTTTCTGCCATCCTTTATCAGCTCCAGGACTTTGCTACCTGCTGCATTGCCACAGCTGCTGTGATCAGATGTATAGCGCTGAGCACACACTGGAGTGTCCTGGGAGCGTGGATCACCACAACTGGAAGAAAAAAACATTGCTGCAACCCCACAGCAGCTTTTCTCTCGTTGCTTTGGCCTCTCTGCCCAGCTTGCTGCCTTAGCACATTTTTATAGGCTGATGAGAGCAGCAGCTTTCTCAGAGACAGTGAATAAGTTGCTTTGCAACTGACCCTTCACTTCAACCTCTTGTGCTGCTGTAGGCCTTGTTTAATGTGTTCAGGATGAAGCAATCTCTCTGCGCAGCCACCCTTGCCCACAGGGGCAGATTGAACGACCAAGCTGTATTCCTGGCAGCTTTGCAGCCTCAATAGTGGTTCTAGAGAAAAGAAGCAAAGAAGCTGCTGACCTGCCTGGCCAGGCCAAAAATGGGTGAGGACCAGGAGACCCCATGACTGGAACACCTCCTTCCTCAAAGCTTTTAGGGTTTTAAATATTTTTAGGGCTCAAACTTCTTTTTGTGTAACCTCCAAAAAAAAAAAAATAAAGGTATGATTTTCCAGGTACAGATTTTATAAATTCATACATAGGTCCTTTCCTAAAGGAGTCGCCATTAGTCAGCAAATTCCCTGAAGAAAATTTCTGGGAGTGGGGGGAAAAGAGAGAGAGAGAACAGTTTATGTGCTTTTAAATTGAAGGAGTATCAATAAACAACAAATCAATAAATAAAAGGTTTCCTCTCTTATTTTAGCTGCTTATCAAGAAAATGAGAGAACCTCCTAAGCACCACGCCTCGCTCTGTCAACACTTCCCAGCGCTCTAAGGTCAAGCGTAAGTGCAGAAACCCCTTTGACCCGCAGCAGACCAGCCGCTTTGGGGAGGATCCGAGTTGAAACGACCCGGGGCTCGGGTGCCGCTCCTCGGCGCCACCAGGTGGGGCAGCGGGTCCCCGCGCAGCGCAGCGCAGCGCGGCCGTCCCCGTGGCACCCGCACCGGTACCGGCACCGGCGACCTCTGCAAGCCTGGAATAGCTGGATCAACGAAAAGTGCCTCCAAAAAAAAAAAAAAAAAATAGAAAAAGAAAGGAAGAAGCATGAGACTCCCTCCGACTCCCTCCATCCCTGGGTCTCGCGGTGACGAGAGAAAGAAATGGGGGCAAAGGGGTTTGCCCTTATGGGTCCATCTTTCTCATAAGGAAATAAATAAATAAATAAATAAATAAGTGCAGTCTTGCCCACCAAAATAATTGCAGCCGATCTATGCTATAGAGATCAGAGGACAGCACTTAAAAAGAAAAAAAAAAAAAGTGCCATAGCGTGGGAATAAGTCTGAAATTAATCCACCCTGACCAGAATCAGCAGTGTGAGGAGAACAGGGTAGGAAAAGAGAGAGAACAAAACAGAAAGCATAATATGCAAGTCAGTCTCATAAAGCGAACCGACTCCTGCCCACATCATATTGCAGTTTGTTTACTTGCGGCTTCATTAAAATTGTATGCAGATCCAATGACTAGATTTTGTTAATGGCCCACAGAGGAACAATCATTGCTGAAGCCTGAACACTGTGATCCATTTTCCCTAATTATTACTTTGTAACCGTTTCTAATTTGACAGCTCCTGCTGAACAAGGGTTCATTTATTTTGTTTCATTGTTTCATATAAAGAAACATCAGATAAGCATAACAGCAGAGCATTAATAAGGAGAACCAGTAATTTGAAGCATACATTAATCGCATGTTAAAAGCACCTAATGGCTTTCATTAGGACGGGCAGAAAGGTGTTTAATTGTAGCATCCCTTTAAAGGGATGAATCACAGTGTCGCGTTGCACACTTAAGGAAGTTAACATCTAATTCCTTATAGTTTACAAGTGAAAAAAGGAAGAGAACATAGACTTTCTTTTTGCCCTTGACACTACTTCATAATTACCAAAAAAGATGGAATAGACGGATATATTTTCTCATAATGAACTCATTTCTAAATTTGCATAGTTATATGTCTGTGGGCTTCTGTGAGTTTAGTTGCTTTCCTCTGAAGAGAAGCAGCTGAGGTGGTCAGGTGTTTCTAGAAATCCAATATAATTCATTGCTTTTTTGAAGACTTTAACATCAAGTGAAATATTTCTAAAATGGCAATATGGGACTGTAGGAATACAGGGGTCACCAGGTCCAGTCCCCTGCCAGCACAGTCAGCCATATCAATCTTCCTTTCATGAACTCAAAGAGTATTCTCTGAAATGCACCAGGATTTTTAATTTAATTTTATTTTTATTCCTGTAACCTAACTTTAGAAGCCCATTCTATTTTATTGTTCACCTCAAAATTGTGTCTTCAGGAAGTTTCATTATCTCACTCTTTCACTTCCCATAAGACAACTCTGTTTGCATTTTGTGATATAACTAGTCCCTGTCTGTGGCTTAAAATATCTAACATTTGCCTATTTGTTTTCCTGTCAGTTTCTCAGTTACTATAAGGATACTTACTACTTTCATGGTGTTCACCCCACCTATATATAGGAATATATATAGGAATATATTTCCTTCCAGTCTTCGTTTTGCTAGGTTAAACAAGATAAGCTGCTTTTCTATTCTTTGGTAAGATAGGCTTATTCCTTTTTTGCATATGTTCCAGTTTGATTTTGTCTTTTGTGTGTGTGTATGTGTGTGTGTATGAATGACTGGAATTATAAATCCTTCTCCAGATGGGATTTCCTCTATTCTTTGTGCACTGGTATTAACACATCTTTAGCTCCTCTGGAAATATTATAAATCAACAGCCTTGGATTTTCCTTTTCCCTGTTACAATGCAGGGAGATCACAGCTCTCCTAAGAATTCACTGGTTCACCCAGACATTTTTATCATTTTTAGCAATTAGCTGATGAATCAGCTTGGAACAGTTATCTTTTTGCTAAGATGTATTTGCACTTCTGCATATTATTGTTTTTTTGTTTGTTTTGTTAAGATCTTTCTATCTTTCTAAGCCTCACAATCATTCATTTATTATCATAAAATATTCTGATCTTTGTGGCATCATGAAGTTTGATCACTTCTCCCTCCTGTTTTGCTTCAGCCAGTCCTTTACTCACACTATGATTTAGCTAGTTCTTGTCTTTTCCAGTGAGGTCTTCTTCAAATCTTTTATGGGAGTTCACATAAACTTGGCATACTGTGTCTGCTTAGTCTAGTTTTCTAATTGCTTTTTCTCAGGAAGATATCAGATTACTCTCATTTAGTCTACTGCAGTTTATTCCACTCCCCCTTTCCCTTCCACTCCTTTTATTCTTTGCTTTACAGTTTGATCTAGAGCCCTGCGTAACACTGCGGTCAGATTAATGAGGTTGTGGTTGTCTGAAATTCTTAAATACATTCTTAAATGTACTCTTAAATATAGCTACTAAATTTTACCAGCAGAGGAATAACCCCAGGCACCAGGAAGGTTAGGGGTTGACGGGCTGCAAAGCAACTCCACGGAGAGGGATTTGGGAGTCCTGGTTGACAACAAGTTAACCATGAGTCAGCAACGTGTCCTCGTGGCCAAGAAGCCCCATGGGATCCTGGCTGCATCAGGAGCGTTGCCAGCAGGTCGAGGGAGGGGATCCTGCTCAGCTCTGGCGAGGCTGCACCTGGAGTACTGGGTGCAGCTCTGGGCTCCAGCTGGGAGGGCCCAGCATAGAAAGACAAAGCNCATGAGTCAGCAACGTGTCCTCGTGGCCAAGAAGCCCCATGGGATCCTGGCTGCATCAGGAGCGTTGCCAGCAGGTGGAGGGAGGGGATCCTGCTCAGCTCTGGCGAGGCTGCACCTGGAGTACTGGGTGCAGCTCTGGGCTCCCTGGGACAAGAGGGACAGGGAACTTCTAGGGAGGGCCCAGCGTAGAAAGACAAAGGTGATTAAGGGACTGGAGCATCTATCTTATGAGGAAGAGAAAAGCGTGCAATGACCATGGCGATCCAGAAAAGTTAAACAACAGATCAGGTTAAAAATCTGGCTCATCTTAGAAAGTATGGCATGATGTATGCTTTGTTATATCAGTCCGTTTTCAGAGGAGTGTTTTTGACTTTTAAACAAAATTGCCATGACTTTCATTACGTTCGAATCACATGCATCAATTCTGACAGGCCATATTGCTGCCTGCATACAGCAGATACAGTACATGTTGTGCTCGTGTAGTGCAATAATATCTACAGTTGCAGTAGGAGAGCAAAATCCCTTGTGCTCTGCTTTCATGCTGAAAACTTCTCAGTGACAGTGTGGCACTGAAATAGGCAGTTCACTCTCACAAAGCTTCCTAGTTTTGCTTCCCTAGTCCAGCTGTGTGACTGACATCCAGGTCTCCTTTTTTTTCCTCCCTCCTCACTCTCCTGTTTTATTCTAATCAGTGCTGAATTATCCTTGGCCTGAACTTACCCATTAGCTTTTGTGAGGAGATGTCTGCCAACCTTTTTGTCACAGAAGGATAAAATTCAGTCTGCAATGTTTACCTTGCTGGATGGATCTGCATTTTTTACCCGGGAAGAGCTCAGAGTTCAGTTTGCAGACAGCGAGGGGCGTTGCATTGGCAGCCAGGATGGGAAGGGGCCAGGCTGGAAGGCCTCATGATGGACTCTGCTACACCATGACTTTCAGAAGAATAGAAAGATGCTACCCCAAAATTATTGTGTCACATTCATGCCAGTGGGGAGTTGGCAAAGCAGGTGTGAAACTGTGCTCACTTTCTGCCCTCCGTGCCTGCACATGAACCATCTCCACGAAGCATACCTGGTTCCTAGGCACAGTGGCTGGTGTCTAGATGAGTGACACAAGGACGAGGAGGAGGAGATCTTCGTCTTCCCCTGCTCTCTCCCGGTGCCGCCATCCACGCTCTGTCCCGTTACACATGATGGTTTAAAGCTGACACTCGTTCCGGTGCCCAGTCTGTAAGATCGAGGCGTGCAGCAGCTCCGTTTCAGTGGCACTCTGCCAAGAGCTTCCACTTAGCTGTAATAAACTGTGCTGAACAGTGTTTCCCCATCTGCCTTCATCCTTAAACAGAGGCTTTTCTCAGGTAATGCACATGTGATGGATATCTAAGATGAGAAACAAATTTTAGACCCAATTCTCTGTACTCTCAATTCAGATTTCTTTTCTGATCTTTCCCTTACCATCTTCCTTCCCTATTATTGTAATAAGTACACTGTTACCAAAGAGTAGGAATATATGTACAGATGTAGGGAGAAGCGAAGCAAGTAAAGCCATAAATATTCTCATCTCTTTCTTGCTTTTTGTTAGTTACAAGCTCTCCTGAAAATAAGAAACTCAGTACTTGCATTTATCACCCTTTATTTATATATTTATAGAACAACTCCTGCCCTTCTCTGTCCTTCGAAATGATGACTCACTTTGATTTCCTGGCGTATTTTATTCTACCTTACAGATACATTTTTTAATGCACACAGAAAACCCCTCCTCTGCTAATGTCATTTATTAGCTGTTTTTGTGCCTAAAATATGCTTTCAGCTAACTTGAACTCCTTTTCCCTCTACTTTTTATTTATTTATTTATTTGTTTGTTGCTGAATTTCTTGAGCCAAACTTAGAGAGTACTTCAGCTCTAAAGACTGCTGAATTTATAGGTCACCCATCCTGACCCACTGAAATAGATACTTTGGGATGTAAATTCAGAATGTGCACGTTGTCAATAACTCAGAAATGAAAATGAACTCAGGCTCTAACGCTGATTCCCCTTTTATTTTATTCTGTTTTATATCTGAGACAACTGCCTCTGCTTCTTCTCCATGCACTGCTGTGCCGTGCTCAGTAAGTTCAGAATCCGCCCTAAAATATATTCACAGATTTCTGTCTTTTGGTTGCAAGGGCAATGTTAAAATTATCTCTTTTCCAAAGATGATAGTACTACATCTCAATTCAATGTTTATCTCCTTCCAAAGACCTATTTGCATTGTTTGTTTATGTTGGTTGTTTATTACAAATCTTGTCAGATCCAGATGTCCTGCAGTGTTTTAGCGTTTTGCAGTACTCGGTATCCAATATTCACTTTTCTAACTAGACCTATACTACTTCCCTCATTAAGTATTGATGTTCCTAAGTACTGGGATAGCTTTCACTTTCAGTTTCTGTTGATTTCGGTAAAAGTCTTCAATTTTGATTACTAATTGATAACTTATTTGAGTTACTCTGATTTTTTAAACAGTACTGAGCCTAAAAATTTTTAAGAGAAGAATAAACAGAGTTCTGGGGGACAAGAGTAGAAATACATTGTGTGTGTATCCCACACCAATATCTTAAGAAATCCACATTGAGATTCCAGATGTGAATAAGAAGGAAAAAAAGTATCCAGATAAAAATAAACAATACACACAAAAAACACAGTCTAAAGACTCAGAAATTCATTTTTCAATCTGGAAAGAGTTTATTTTAAAAATGTTTTTTAGAATAGAGATGTTTAGCTCTGTAAGAGAGTTACAACAGGCCAATGTGCTTAAGAACTAGGCATAAATAAATGCCATAAAATAGTTTCTAAGAAACTATGCCTAAAGAAAGTGCTCTGGGAGAGCTGCCATTGTCTTCTAGGGAATACTTTGGCTTCCTTATGTGATCTCTACTGTGTGTTGCCAGAAATATCAAAAACTGACTTTCCAATAAAACTATTATGCTAGATCTCTTATTTTTCCTTAGCTGGAAAGTTCTGCTTTCTAGGACTTTTGATCATTAACGAGAAAATATATTTTTTAAATATAGATTAGGTTTTTTGTATCAAGTCCTACAGTCTTGATGAGGTTCCTACAGTCAAACCTCCATTTTTCAGAAATTAAATGAAGTCTATCAACGTCAGAGAGTTTATACTGGTTAACAAAAACAGAAAATATGGTGCTTATGCCGTATCACAGAGTGTTTTGTTAAAAATTATAAAAATTGTAGTGAGCAAAGCTAGAAGTGCGGTGCTGGAAAAATGGCATAGTTTTTTTTTTTTTTTTTTGATCGGGTATCTCAATAGTGGTCCTTATGCATATCTGTTCAAAGTTGTTCTAAAAATCCATTGCTTAAGAAAAATTCGCTGAAGATTTTATGTGCAAATAGCTCATAAAATCTTCTGCGAATTTTCCTTAAGCAAAGGATTTTATGTGTTTCCATCATGACTGGAAAGTTTTCTACTTGGCTTTTGCCTAATATTGAAGATTTTCCTTGTCTAGTGTCCTCAGAGCACAAAGAACAGTTAAAGACACTCCACTTCTTTGTCAAAATCTTTAACTTACCAGTAGACTTTTAGCATGACTCTCTTATCCCCTCCTCTTTTCTTATCCTCTCTCACCTAATTTCCCACTGTGGGCTAAATTAGTGTAGTGCTTTCAATTTAAAATACTTACGCAATTTCCAAATCAATAATGAAGTGCTATCTACACTCTCTGTGTACTGTTGCAACTATTATGCATTCACATTTTGGTGATTCATCTACACTGTAAATCTTAACTCTTCTTAGAAGAGTGTTATCTCACACAAATGTCAAATTTTCTCACTAAAGTGGAGATTCATCACGTCACCCACTAGACAGTTTGTCTGTTAAAACAAAGAAATTAGTTTGGTTTGACATAATCTATCCTGATGAATCATTAACTGGCCTTTAAAAAAAAATCTTAGTATTATCTAGATTTTTCTAAACTGACTATTTTAGGGTCCTTTCATTGTCAAACTTAGTAAGTGCTTCAAAATCCCCTGACTTTTCCCATTATCCTATGAAAAGAATCAAAAATCTGCTATGAAATGACAGCTATGTGCAGCATTTTCACTTTTGCTATTCTTCATAGCTTGATATACCTCAAAATTCATATAATGAGTGAGAAATGTCTCCTACTAGTGCTTTAAATATACTAAAGAAAATGTGCTTCAGGTCCTACCATCTTGCATATATCAAATTTACTGAAATAGTCTTTAAATTTTCTTTGCAGAATTCCTGTTCTAATAAAAGAATTTTAAATTAAACTGAGCAATCAATTTTATTTATTTATTTTATTTGTTTATTTATTTATTTTTAGCAAATATGCATGAAGAAGGTTCTTTGGTCTTCCTTGTCACTTGTATAATTTTAACTTAGAGGAACATTCAAAATGAACTAAAGATGCAAATTCTCACTTAGCTGTAAACATATATATTTATAGATACTCAACTCTCCTTACAGAAGCACTTACAGGTGCTCAGATATGCCAGTGTTCACCAGCTATTGCAAACTGCTTGATGACGAATTTTTATAGTAGTTTTTTTCTTTACCTAAAAATGTGGCATGTATTTATTTACATAATTTGTGTAATATGGACCTGTATGTGTCCGTAGTACCTATATGGTAAATATTTCAATACTGCAGTGTAATATCTGCATGCATGTATGTTTGTGAATTGTGGTGCATTAGTATGTCTACTCTTAGACCTCTCTAGGAGACCTCTGTAAGAGGTCTAACCTTTTTGGGCTGCAATTTACTGGGAGTCACATTACAGATATGCCCTGATATGCTCTAATGTATGTCTACACTTAAAAACAAAACACAAACCAAAAAAAAGGCACTCTGACTTTCTCTCTCTGTCCTCTACAAACTACTACCATATACATTATGTTCAAATGCTCACCAAAAATCTGATTTAGGAAGAGTCTCATCTCTCTCTTACACACAATAAAGTCCCATTATAGCTACCCCAATTTCTCACACAAGATATGTCATCCCATCAAAACAAAGACAAAACAAATTATTTTATTTAGATATATTTGTACAGATTTTCAGTTTTACTTTGTACTATATGTTAATATGGATACATTATTTCAGTAGAAAAAAAAGCTTCAAGAGGAAAGTGCTGCAAGGTGTGTTTTGTTGCTATGTAGAAGTCATATTGTCAGAGCTGAATTTTATGCTCTGCTCCTCTTCCTTTACAATATTGTTACTGCTGCTGTGGGACTCAGTGCCTTAAAACTCCAGGCCATCTTCCTGTTACACAATACTTTTTTCCAGTTCTATTAAAAGAAAGGCCTTGAAAGCTGTGGATCTGGACAAAGTGAAAAGTCAATTCAAAGCAATCTAAAATGGAAATTTATGTTCTTACCAAAAGTGAAAATCCAAATGGAAAAAAAAAATATTGAACAAAATTTCTCTCTTTTTTTTTTTTTTTTTGCATTTTGAAAGATGATATACTTTGAAACGAAAAATAAAAAATCACAGGAATATATAACTTAAAAGTAAGAAGAACCTTCTGGATTATTCTGGTCCTTTAATTCTTAAACTGATTCATCATATAGTTATTAAACCTTCTTAAAATCAAAGAGGTTCACCCTTTTAATATACCTCTTATATTCATCATTCTCTCTCATTTTTTTCCAGATTTCTTATAGCTAAAAACATCATGTAAATATGTTTTGATTTGAATTCTCAAATTGTTTCAGTTGTTCCAAATAAGTATCTCGCTTTTAATTGACATGTTTTTGCTGCTACTTTCAATAATAATGACTTCACAGAATCAGAACGTGGGGAGAGCAATATGTACAATTAATTCCACAATTCCAGTGAGAATAGCATTATATAATAAAAAAGCAGAGTAGAAAGAGAGAAAAAGTTCCAAAAGAGGTAATGAAGAGGCAGGATAAACCATAAAATGTGGAGGATCAGCAATGTCTAAAAAACTGAGACACGCAGACATCTGAAATAGAAACGGAAAGTAACGAGGAAAAACTGCCAAAAACTTTAGAAGTTTTTGTATTCGAGTTTGCATAATACAATTCTCTTAGTATTTTAGCTTTTTCATCTAAATGGACTAGCAAATCTTCTTTGGCTGCTTTCTATCCTCTAGATTACCCCCAGGATGAAAAATGGGCCCCAGTGAAGGGTTTACTGTATTATACAGCCACTTGATCTTTTCCATAGAAATCTCTGTCGTGTTCGGTGACATTCAGGTTGGTTTTTAGAGGATGACTCAGAGACATCTAATGAATGAGGCTGTTGTTGGAGAGGTGCCTACTCCATACATCCGTGAAGCAGGAGAGCAGAGTGAATGACTGCTGGGGAGAGAAATACAACCTTGTACCTAACGCTACTGAAGAGCACTCCCGAGGCAACAAAGCTGTCTCCTGGCCTCTTCCTTAAAGTTATATTTTTTCACAATAGTTTTGTCCTCCCATCTGGATGCTTCATCTAGGATGCCTGAGACCTGCTGAACACCTAGATAGGGTATTGGAAGAAGGAGAGAGAGACAGTAAACAAGAGACTTTCCATTCAAAGCCTATCTCCACCCTGATTTCCACTATGACCTCAGACAAACCAGGTTTTCTTGCCCCCATTTTTTCATTCCCATCTGGAATCAAAGACTTTATGCCTGCCAGGATCTTTTTAGGCTTTCCTAAGCAATGGGACTAAAATATTCTACCATGTTAGGATTTCAGATTTCCTTGCCACCTAAATGGTAGCTCCTCAGAGCCTCCTGGCCTCATGTGAGCCTCATGTGACCATGCTGTTCAGAACAGGAATATGAGTGCACTCCCATGAGGGAAATCAACTGTGACAGGAAAAATGTTCTCCCCCACCACCTCATTTGGGGGAAAAGATTGGGAAACCCAGACATTATCATAAACATGACTGATTCAGCATCTGTCAGAAAGGCACTGAGAGCAGGAGAAAGTCCCAAGGCAGAAGGAACTGCCATTCATGGGCATCATCTCCAACAGAAGGCAAATCGATGATAAAGATCCATCTTTCTGGGCTGTATGCATTCTCAAGCCCTGAAGGTCACTCAGGAAAGGCAATAAACATTGTGTATGCAGCAACCAAATCCTTTGGCACAGCACCTGTCCTCAACATCTGAAAGCTATCTGAAAATGTATGCACTGATTACATTATTTTTAGTGAGAATGACATACACCTGGAAGGAAAAAAATCTTAATTTCCTTCCTTTTTGAAGGAAAGTTTCCTTCCTTTTTAAAGGAAAAAGATCTTCTTTGGTTGTGGATGGATTTTATTCATTATTAGAGAAACTGCTTCTAACTTCTTTGAACAATGATTGATTTGAAAAAAAATATGTATTAAAAAGTAAATGTCATCGTTGGGACTTGCTGTAGCCTCCACATATTTTTTCACATTACGTGGTATTCTGCCATGCACATTTTCATGGTCTCTGGAAGCTTTCTTATCCTTTCACTCTGTTAGAGAAAGCTCTGTCAAAAAGGAACAGAGAGACTAGCAAAGAGAAATGAACGCATGAATAAAAATCGCGAGTACATTCCGGGAGCTAGTGTAAACACATAAAAGCTCTTTCAAGACACTGTGGCTTTTCACTCCTGTTAAAAAGTTATAGCACTGAAGCACTGATGGATAACAATTCAAATTGAAAATGGTGAACACTCTGGGCTTACTTTTCTGCTTGATGGGGCTCAGCTGGTTAACTGAATGGGGGAGCTCGTATTCTGGAAGGTTTGCTAAATACTCAGCTGGGATTTGGACACGAAAAGATACCAGCAAGGTCACGATGGTCTGTGTTTTTTAGAGTATTGTCACTTGATAGCCAGCAGAGAGAAAAGAAACGGCTGCACATGAAGCTGCATATTTATCTGCAGCTCTTTCTTCACCAGAGAGCCCTGCTCACTAACAGAATGGGAAGACTGCAGGACGTTCAGATGTTCAGAGGACAATTTGCACGTCTTGTGAAAGTTCCTGAAGTCTCTACTTTCTGCATGCATCTCAGCAACCCACCTTGCTAATTTTAAATAATATTGCTTCATTTCCTTGTAAGCTAATAGAGAATTTAGTCCTTAAAAACATCTTTCTGCTCATCACCCTCCTGCATCTGCAGTTCTGTCTTCTCTCCACTCCTCTTATATTTTTCCACCCACCCTTTTCCTCCTCCTCATCCCTCACTTTCACCATCACCAAATATTGCTTGTAAGTGATTGTTCAAGTGTTTAATGTTCATATCCTTTTTTATTTTGTTATTGTTAGAGGATGAACAGACTGGTAAGATCTTCTCTAGAACAGGGAAGTTTAAGAGTTCTTTTTTAATTTTGAATTTTTTTTTTTTAATTTGAAAAAATGACATTTGAAAATGTCATTTCAAAAGTACTTATTTAATAATCTCCAAATTTACCCTTTGTTGAATATGAACAACACAATCGCTTCAAATAAAACAAGGAGCAGTGTTTATTTCCAAGCATTTTTTTTCCTTTTCCTCTTCTTATACCTGTGTAGTTTTTTTTTAAATTGTCTGTCGATTTAATTTCTCCTAAAACTTGAACTCAGAAAAATCCAGAAATTCATGCAGTTTGAAGAGAGTCACAAGAATAGCAGTGACTTCCAGGCCCACCAAGACAGACTGCAGCACATGCCAGTGACTTGTGGGGTGCAGGAAGAAGAAAAGGCTTTCAAATTGTTTTCAAATTTCAATTGATGAAATCCCAATTGTAGAAAAACATAATGTTCCCTTTCAGTGAAATATCCGTGACAGTAGCAGGTAATGAGCTTTTTGCTTTCTTTTGAGGAGATAAATAAAGTGAAATTTGTGTAATTGCAATGGCTTTCCTTACTTAAGATTTCCTTTGCATGCAGAGTACAAACCTCTGAATTAATAACTTTGCTTCAGAGTTATTAACAGATGTACTCAAATGCAGTTTCAGGCAAAATGCACCTTTTCATAGCTGTATTGACTTTTTACCAGTCATACCAAATTTCAGCCTTTCCATTAGCTTTCTTTATGGGAGACATTAATTACAGGAAGGAAGTACTGTTCCCAATGCACCTGAGTTAGAAAGATGAGACAAAGCCAGCGGTTAGGAAGCGAAGGGAAGTGTTGCTCTGTTTCTGCTATCACTTGCTGTGAACACTACAAGAACAGTTTGAACCTGGACAACTGCTCTCCTTTCATTTACTTTAAGCTGACATAGACCCTACCAGGTAGCGTCATAGTTCTGCACCTAGAGGGCCAGAGCCCAACATAAACAGGAGGAGGTGCTGGTCATCCTTGCATATATAGTGCAAAGAGATACTTAAAGAAAGCAGGAGATAGGAAACACCCTGTTGTCTCCATGAAACTTTTGAATATATCTGAAGAATGCTCTTGAAATCCACTTCTTTTTAACCACCTTCACTTGCTCGAGGTACTTCCGCCACGCTGTAGCATCCTCTCCTCTCCTCTCCTCAGCACAGTCCTTTCCCGAGTATTCCTAATGTTGGGTTTGTTTAGCAATGTCCCAAAATATAAAATCCAGTATTGGACACTAAGAAAGGAGCAGCAAGAAAACAAGAGTGTCATTAATGTACCATATAAATCCATAGTACAGCTGCATCCCAAGTGCCATAAACAGCTGGTCCCTCATCTCAGCAAACAGACAACATGACAGAATGAGTTTTAGAAGGACGGACAGGATGATCAGATGTACGAGATGGTGCTCTTATGAAGGGTGACTTTTCAGTCAGGAAAAGAGGTCAGTGAGAAGAAATATTATACACGTTTATGAAGTCTACAGTGCAGAGTGGGGAACAAGGAAAGAAAATATTCAGTGTATGTCTCAGGAAGAGAACTAGAGAAAATCATATCTAATTAACAAATAATGAGTTCAAAACAAACAGAAGGACGTAGATTTTGACACAGATCGGAATTAAGCTCAAGACTCTTACATAAAAAGTGTGTAGCTTCAAGAAGCGAGCGGAGAGATTCAAAAAAGAAAACCCTGTTCAGGCTATTCAACTTATATAAGAACCGTGTGCACAGCCACAAGAATTGGAAGTTAGGAGAGCATTCTGAGGAAATATCACTCCAAATTTTCATCTTTCTTACGTCCTTACATTGGCATTCGGCTGGACATAAATCTGACTCAGTAGGAGTTATGGTCTTATGCTGTATCAGGAGGAGGAGCCTGGTAACTTCTTACCAACTCCTCTACCTTTTTATCATTTCAATGAATTTTCCTGATATGCTTTTTTCAGATTGTCATTTTCTTTTTCTTTCCTTCTCAAAAAGGAAAAATAACTATGTTTAGAATTTTTTTTTTAATTCAGAAGATCTTTTAAAGAATGTGTAAATCAAATATGACAATAGTATAGGGTCAAAGTAAAAGTTTTGTTTGACCACATCTCTTTTTGATTTTAATATTCATTTTTTTCATCAACAAAACTGTTTACAGCTCTCTGCTAGATCTTAACCAGAATGAATAACTTCAGTTTTTAACTTCTGCTTTCTATGATACAAAGTTAAAAAATCAATATTAAAAAAATGCATTTCTCCTTAAATGGCTTTTCCTTGAGTGCCAACAAACTCTGCTGTGTTTTCTGTCTGTCTGCCATTCCTCCAATGAAAATGAATTTAAATTCTGAATCTTTCCATTAATTCCATTAATATCAAAGTGACTTTGTATTTTCATAAATGTATTTGAAGCAAAAGCAACCTGCTCTGCTAAACATGCAGGATTTTTTTCAAGGATTAGCCAAGAGATTGTGGTCAGGACTAGACACTTCTGTATTTAAAACTAAGAACCTACATTTTACTTCTCATTGTTTTCTGTATAAATCTATTGACTTCAGTGACTGTAAGCAAGATGATAGTCAAGAGCATGATGGTACTGGAGAACAAAACCTATGTCTCACATGTTGTTTTAAATTAATTACACCTTTTTTTTCCTCAGCCATTTTTCCGCTAAAGCAGGAAAGAATTTGAGGCAAGGAAAATAGCAAATGCTTCTGAAAGCATTCCTGACTTTTGTAAGAGTTTTTTTCTTTATTTCTAGGAACTTTTGAATATTTAAATACAATTTTAATAAGTTTCACTCCCTTGAACTCTTTTCACAAAAAAAAAAGGCAAGAGAAACTCTAAAGAAGAATTTATAGGATTTACAGGAAAATTTCATTAAAAAAATAAAATCTGAGTAGGCTGGAAATGGTCTGTAATTGCTGCTTGGGAACATGACTTATGGACATTTTCCTCTGAGAACTCTGGATATTTCTGGCTCAGTTTCTAGTTTCAGTCCCAAATGGACAGACTTATAACAAATGTGCCAATTAGATGCTTAGACAAAAATTTCAGTTTTGTCTTTAGGTGAACTTCTGCAATAACTTTGTAAATAGAAGTAAAATAGCTCTTTACACTTTCTAGCTTTTGGAGAAGACAAAGCAAAGGTTTAGAAAGTTTTTATGGCTGAGCACTCAGCTGAGTTCTCTCACTTCAAAACTCCTACTGAGTCATTCATGAAAGAGGTCTTTTAGTTGCACAGTCTCTTTTGAGTTTGTTTTATATTTTCTTATTAGTAGTTATTGGATATAACTTTTGGGGAGTTCCCTATCACTATTCTTACATGAAATGTAAACTGCTGTTTCTTCTAGTTTGTTTTATTTTCAGCCACATTAGTTTTAATAACTCAGTTAAACATGTGGTGCCTATTTTTTCAAAGGAGTATCAGTTACTTAATTCAAAAAATTAAAAACAGTTATTAATTGGTTCTGGTATTAAAAAAAGACAAAGGTACAAAGCAGTACGTGGCCCTCTTTTTTCTCATCAGTCACAGTGGTAGAGAATATATGTATTCTACACTTCATAGAAATTGAAGGGTGACTGGGGAAGATCTATTTGACAACTTTTATATAGAGAAAAAATGAATGAATGAATGAATGAATGAATGAATGAATGAATGAATGAAAAGTTCATCTCACCATGCCTATGTGTGAATACATATGTCTGTGTGAATGTGTTTTAAGTGTGTGTGTACATATAAATTCCCCTTTTATCATTGGTCAAAGATGGTCTGAAATGTGCTATAATAATCTGAAGAAAATATCAGCATCAAAATAAGTCTGAAGGAAAGGATTTTAGAAAAAAAAGTCTACTTACCTATGGAGTTAATTGAATATTAGAGATTACTCAGTCTTGATCTCAACTTGTTCTTCATCTAGGAAAAGTACCTAGGTCACAGACCACAGATGCCTGCTGCAACTACAGGGATGGGGATGCAGGGCTGCTTCCCAGTCATAGAGCTCTCATAATCCCAGAAGGCATTAATTTAGGACAAGTCATCCACCCACATCCCTCAGTATACCCATTACTGTGCATCTTTGAAAGGCTAATAAAGCTTTAATAACATATTACTGGCGTTTATTAAGAATACCTATTATAAATGTTGTTAGCTACCATAGTTTCTCTTTACACATGTGGACTTAATAATTCTTGCACTTTTCCTTGCATTTTATAACACACATTCTATGTAAATAATTTTATTGCAACATCTATTAGTTACTGATTAGTTGGATTTTAGTGCTGCGTGAGCAGTAGCAGAATAAGCTTCCAGGTAAATGTGCAGCTGTGGAAGAAATTATAGGAAATAAACTCACTCAGAGACCAGCAGTGGAGGCCAATGGGAAATTTTCCCAAAGGAGGCAGCACTGAATAGGAGAGCTGGCCAGGGAGGAGCGGTTTCCTTCCTGCAGCTACCGGCTGAGCTGCTTGTGGGCAGAGGTCACAAGGCACCATGAAAATAGAGTGGATCCTTAACCGAGGATCCTAACATATTAGCTACGACTTTGAAAGACAGTTGTAGGACATGCATTTATTTTCACTGATAGAGAAGAGAGAAGAAAATTCTTTAGAAGATTAGATACAATTCTAAGATTTTATTTAATTTTCCCCAAGTGATTTTTTTTTCCCTAGATTTCATATCTTCCAGAATGCCATGGTCATGTGAGTTATTGTTAAGATGGGTCATGTCAGCAACATCCTTTATTTTAGGTCTTAAAAAAAGGCTTGTTACCGTGGCAACTGCCATATCACCTGCTTGAAATAACATGCACAATATAGAATTTGATCTTTTGCACTGTGGAATGTTCAAGAGAAAATGTTCAGTGTTAAGCACTTCTTTTTCACATTTTAATGAGGTTTGAATTATATTTTTAATGATTTTTCTGTCCACTTTTTCCATATAAAATACTGAATGCGCCAGCACATACATCTGTTCCTACTGATCCCTTCCTTCAGTTAGTGACAGAACTGACAGTACAAGTTATTTTCTATATTGATACTATAAGAATTATGACAATGATTTGTTTCAGTCTTTGCATTCCGCTTACTCCCTTTCCCTCAAACAGCTCAGACAATAAAATTATTAAGCTAAGGTAGACAGACAGGTTTTCGCTTAACTCGTATTTATCTAAATTTATTTTATTCAAAAATCCAGAGATTTTAAACCAGAAGCTACCACTGTGATAATACAGCCTTGAGTCCTGCCTAGCACCAATCACAGAATTTCTCCTACCAGTCCCCACAGCAAGTGATGAAGATCTGGCTGAACTTTTAGGAATACCTCTTTGCTAAGCAGGAAATACAAGCAAACATTCAGGCTGAGATTAGCTTTTGCAGCTGATAGTGTAAAGGCAAAATAAGAATCCTAAATTCCACACACTTTGTCTTGTTCTGGACCTTCTTAGATCTGGCCTTAGTGGCAATTTGACTCTGCTTTGATTATGTGGTTCAAGCCCTAAGGTGCATATTTCCTCTCTTTGACGGACATTGCCAGTGCTTAAGCAAAGATCTAATTATAAACAGGTTCCTCAGCTTTTAAAATGCGCTGAATAAAAGGGAAATGTTCCGTTCAGAGGCAGGCACAGCAATTTGTTCTGGGAATTGTGGTGATCTGACCCCCCTCTCCCTCAGCACACGTTACCAGCTCTTTGTCGAGTTATGTCTGCTCTTAAACCTCATTGATTTTCTATCAGTAATTTAAGTGCCTGTTATGCCTTTGAAAAATATTTCCAGACTGTACAAGCTATCAAGGAATTAACGTACTGAACAGATGATCGTCAATTTTAAACTTAGTAAGATATATCAAGATAGCAAAGGCATATTTCTTTAGTAGTATGCCATCCTTTTCCTTCTCAGTGTATTCAAAGACCTGCCAACACTGTTTGCTGAACCTAAATATAGTAATGAGCACTTTAAAGCAAATGACTGTGGTCAGACTCCAAAGGAGAGATTGCTGGCATAGCAGATGAAAAAAAAAAAAGTCAAAGTTTTTGTACTTATTTTTCTTTAAAAAGGGAAAAATCTGAGTTTTTATATAATTTTTGTCCCACATATGAGACATTTTTATTCCTTTTTTTTTTCATGAAAAATTTGGAATGGAAACGAGATTTGTATTAACAAACTTTCATTGTTAGTATTATTTGTATGTATTACACAAATTGGTCTCAAGTCTTTTCCCTCTGACAGGTAGCATAAGTCTGCTGAGTTCGTTGAAGCTGCACAGTTGGAAATCCAAGGAAAATGAGAAAAAAATCGAGATGTTCCTGTAAAATTGCAGACCATTGTCAGATTTTTTTTTTGTTTGGTTTTGTTTCAATTTAAATACATTATTGCATTAGATTCTAATAGATTCTGTTCATGAGAGAAGATAATTAAATGAAAAATCTCTGTCATTTTCTTTAAACTTGGTCTTGCTAAGTCTGACTAAACCAATAAAAGGTGATCTTTATGCCAATGATAAATATACATCTTTCAGGAATGTTTTGCTGGACTGCATATATATTTATTTATAAAATAATGCGCTAAACAAGAGAAAGTAAATGTGGGGTTTGATTAATTTGTGCTTGGGCAGTGACTTCCTTCTTCTTGCTTCCAGCAACAACAACAAAAAAAACAGATAGAAAATACAATATTCTAGGAGAAGTGTGGTAGGAGTCAAACAAATCACCTGCAAAGAAAAATACTGAGCCAGTATAAGTCATATCACTTCTCCAAATTGTCGAGAAAAGAATTGCATGCCTGACAGGATAAACTTTATATAGAACTCTTCCTCGGAGATAAGACTGGTTTTGTACTAATTGGTGAAAAATGCAATATGAGATTGCCCAGGCTGGTCAAAGTCCAATGGCTTTTCTCATGAGTAGGCAGTGTTGGACCACTGCAGTGATCCAGTAGTTGAAATTCTCTAGTTTCAAACTTGGTAATAATAAGTAGATTTTCATATGGTATACTTTTTCTCTAACCTGGAAGAAGGCAGTTGTATTAATTTAAGGATTACTTTCTACTCTTCCACGGAGATGTGGTTCTTAAACGACACATTTGAAAACGCTTTTTTTCTGGAGTTTCCTTTTTAGAACTCACTATCCTGTTTGTCCATCCTATTTCTCTCCCCCTATACAAGGTATAAACAGCATAGTCCATTGGTTAGATCCACTTTGAATCCACCCTCATGTGCCTAAGAGATCATGTGCCTTCCTTAGAAAAAAAGACATGAATAGAATCACAAATTATGTGTGTTGTATGTGTGTCTATCATAACATAGATAGTATTTTGCTTTCTTCTTTGCATTTAGAGGAAAAAAATACTATAACTGGGGAAATGCAATCCCTTTTTCTGTAAAATCTCCCATCTGACATAGTTTCACAGTGACCAGTGGAGACTGGGAAGAGGAGCGGAATATAATTGTGCCATGGATGTTTTTACAGGTAAGCAAAATGCTGGGAATTACAAAGCAAAATTTATCCGAGAAGCTGAGAGGTAGAAGTGCTTGGATTAACTTTGGTAAGCACCATTTCATTTCTATCTCCGTTTTACTTCTCAGTTGTGGGATGCCATGTCCAGCACACTAGAGCCCGATGACACTGTTCAGCATTGCATCTTTATGAGAAATCCCTAATGTCTGGCATCTTCAGGGCTGCTGAGATGGAAGAAGGATGTCCCCTAGCTCACCTATTACTGACAGTACTTGGTTAGACTTAATGATAGATACCTCAAGAAGGTAGGGTGATTTAGGTCATCTGGGTGCTCAAAGTGATCCAACACCTGGATTTCATATTTGTCATCTCTCTTTTTAAGTCTCTGTCTTAAGTTTATGTATTTCTAAAATCTATTGTGCCATTTTCTAGAGTATAGAAATAACAATGTCTGTAACAAACAGATAATACCAGAGCTGTCAAATTTCTTCAGGTATAAATAGTGGCAAATCTTTTTTAATCAAAAAGGCAACCTTTCTAATCAAATAAATAAAGTTACGCATTCACAAAAGAGACATAAGTAAAGATATAGAGTATTACAGTGCATTACATAAAATGCAAATTGTCAAAACATATTTCATAATAACCCTAGCAGCTGCAGTCCTTTTTAATCTTCTGTTTAAAGCAGGCTGTATTATAAATAGAAAAGATGATTTTTCTCATTACCATTGAAAATCAGTAAAATAAGACATTTGAATGTTTCCTACACACTTCTTCCATTATCATACAGTAAGTCAGTAAGAACTGTCTTTAAAACAGGAAGAGATTAAAGGGTCTAAAATGTCTTTTCCTACTTCTTTATCACTTCTACTGCATATTTCCATGTATTATGTCCATTTTATTTTGAATCCTGGATACCCCAATTAAACATAATCACTTTACATTTCTGAACTTTTCTAGTTCCACAAACAGTGCTTCGGAATTTCTGAAGAAGCAAGTAATCATCTGCAACATTTGACACTGGACCTGGAATTGAATGATACATGAAGGAGAGAAAAGGGAATCAAAACTGAGGGAAAACTGGAAGTCTCAAGACAGACTTCAGGAGATAGATCCTGCTAAAAATGGAGAAAACCCATATTCCTGGAAATGATAGCATCACGACGGCAGATGCTGCGGCTTTATGCAGCTTTGGTGAGCTTCCCAAGTCAGGGGCTCCTCTAAGCACCTGAAGCCAGGTTCTATACAGCTGATGAGGACTTGAAAGCCATGCATCCTGGGATGTCAATAAAGACAACTGGCTAGAAAATAAGGGTCTCATTACTGGTTTTTGCTCCTGAGGTTCAAAGGGAGGAGTTGCACCTGACTCAGGAAGCTCATAGAATGCAAGATCTTTGTGTTTTCTTCATTTTTGAAGGTGTCATGATTTACACAATTTAGGCATCGTTACAAAAACAAAACAAAACAAAACAAAACAAAACAAAACCCAAGGAATTGCATTATTGCTGCATTTGGATATGTAGGAAATATCTATATAGCATAAGGTAATGTCATGTAGCAATTTCAGAAACAGCTAGGCTTGCTCGAGCAATTTTGCTGCCTTCCTTTGATATTCGACGCAGGCTGATTGACATTGTTCCTTAGGCAGTGAGCAATTTCAACAATAATGTTCAAACATGAAGTATTGAAAGAAGCCTAAGTGATAGGGTCAATTTTACGATCTCCAGAATGGTAGTTAAACATCTCAACTGTAGGTGACGCGTTCTTCAACAGATTTGCATATTCTGGAGATGCAGAAGATGATATAGGAGGCATATAGAAAGCCCTCAGAAGTCTTTTTTCTTGGAAAACTGAAAAGAAAAAGATCATTCAATGCAAAAATTGAAGACCAGGAAAAATCAAGTTTTAGTTGAGACTTCAGGGCCTGAAAAGCTTTTCTATCTCTCTTCAAAATAATAGTATAGAAAAACAGTGTAGACAGTGTTACAGCTATTAGATTCCTACCACCAGTCTGCAAACCACTGTGGCAGTAAGGCTTCAAATATCTTTTCGTAAAAGAAAGAGGATAAACACTTCCTTCTTATTGCTTTGTTGTTCCAGAGGGCTATGAAGACACACACTATTAGATTCAATTACATTTACGACTGTTCCTCAATTTGTACAAGTCCAATGCCACATGCAGTATCTCCTTGTACAATGTGGAAGGAAAAAGAGAAAGCAGTATTTGTCTTTCTGAAAGTATCATTGAGAAATTTGCCAAAAATGTACGTTCTTTCCAAATCACTTTATGCATTCTTTGCCATTGAAAGTAATTTTTTATTTGTCCAAGATTATGTTACCATCCAGCATTAGTTTTTAAGACCAAATCTTGTTCTAAGGCAATACACAAACTCTATTAAAGTCTCAGGACTTTTGTCTTTGGAAGAGTGAAACAGTTAAAGTCGCAGGAAGTTCTATTAACTACAGAGGAAGTTATTGGGGGTGTGCAGTGATGTAACTAAGAATAATTAGGGCCTTGTTTGCAATAAGCATTTTTGAAGATATCAACATGACTGAGAGGTAGACTTGGAAACAGAAAATTTCTTCCCCTGCTCAAGAGGAACTCTTCTGGTTCTGGAAAATCTGCAGTTAGGAGTCAGTTACTTCACAGGTACTAACACTGTTTTTAAAATATAAAGTAGAGAGCATTTTTGAAAAAAAAAGGCCTCGAAGTTTAGATATAACTTCTACTCTCTTGTTCAATAGTATCTTACTTTTAGAGGAGAAAAAAAAAATCCAAAGCAAAAATCAATTCATTAACCAGAAATGCCAGAAATGTGTGTATTAAGAAAAAGGAATCAAAAAGTTCAAGTGTTGTATTGCAGACTTTTCCCTTTTGCAGTTTCTTCATGTGTGCCTTGCCTTTTGCTTAAAACTTCTTACGTAAGAACTTCACAGACACTCATTAATATGAACTTTGTGAGGTAAGAAAGCAATGTATTTCGATTCTATATAGTACAGTAAGGTGTGGAGAACCAAAATTAAAAACTATTGTAAGTAAACTATTTGACTAAACTAAGTCGAACAGGCAGCATTGACAATTTTGCAGTAAGGTCTTAATAATCCTGGATCCTCAACAGTTTCTAAGAATAACTGTCTTTCCATATAGCTAACATATCCAACTGAACAGCCACTTGCTGGCTGGCTATAATTATACCTAGTAAGCACATTATAAATAAATGAGTTATCTCTTTCAGTCTGCAAAACCGTGCTACAGCAGATAGCTAAACCACTGATGCAATTAAATCTTTTGCATAGATTGGGTCTAGTTTTAGTTTCTCTCCCTGTGTTGGTGTCCCTAGTTTATGCTTTCAACATGAACTGCTTAGTGCCTGATGGGAGCCTGTGGTAGGCATTTGAAATTCCCAAGACCATTTCCAATCTACCTTGAGGAATCCTGTTTTGGGGTCATGAATAGAGCCTCTCTGAACAGGAGCATGGGTACGGTTGCTTAGGAACCACACAAAGAGATTCAGGGGAGAAAGAAGGTGCAATGGTAATGAATGAAAATATAATCTGTGGCAACATCTGATTCACATGGGTGACTACAAGAGGCTTTGTGCCTGTACAGCTGATAAAATTATATGTTCATTTTTGTCAATTCATTCTTGTAGGTTGAGTCTTAACTCCCTTAATTATCATTTATCTGTAAATTAGGTCTCCAGCCACAAAATCTGGTCATACTTTGTGTATATTATCTAAGGGAACCAGAAATTAAGAAATTCTTTATGAGAAGATCTGTTTTAACAAGCTAATGAAAATTAAGCCTTTATTTCTAACTTTGTAAAGCAGTACTTGGGCAGCATTCACCATGGGATCTCTGATTACAGTCAGGTATGGTAAATTAAAGCTGATGATGATATCAAAATCACACACATAAACTTCTGTCATAATTGCTGCACAGCAGCTATCTTTGGGTAGAAGATGTTTCTGATTCAGCTCTCCGTGGCCTCCTTAGTGAATGCACAAACAGCAGCTGTGTGACAAACGTAGCCATATGGTATCTCCAGATTTGAAGATACCTCAGACCTTTAGGCCTGCATGCAAAGAGGTTGGCAGCGCGGTCTGGGGTAGGCTGGGTGTGGGGTAGAGGTGCTGTGCCCCACTGGGTGTGAAAGGTGGGTCACTGCAAGCTGGTGGGCAGGCCATCTGCTCATGCCACCTCCAGTGAGTGGATATTGTGGCAATCTGGAGGGCTTACAGCATTGTGGCACAGTGCTTTTTCCATGACATTATAGAGATGCTACTGACTACTATGCAGAAATAACAGGAATTATCTATAAGCTAACACTCTCCCTAACTCTTATTTACACCAAAAACACACGTTTCCACCAGCGTGAGCTGAGCATCGTTCAATTAATCCATGTTAAGTACCCCTTTATATCAACAGAACTATCTGAAATGTTTCAAGGTGTATTGGTATGTCTAACCAAGCAAGTTGAAGCAGACTGGATAAGCACTGTGATGGTATTATGTAGCAAAATGGAGCAGGCACCATGGCTCCCGGCTCCCTCTCTTTCCTGTCACTAGGGATATCTGCCCCTTGAGCCACTGTGAAGTTCAGATATTTCTTAATATAAAAGGGTTTTGAGAACAAAAATGTATTCTCCCAGAGTAAGTTTGAAACTGACTGTATGTTCTCATTATGTTGGTACCCAAGAACAGATTGTTTATATGACAGATAAAGTCAATATATTATATTTCAATATATTACTATATACATTATTTTTAAGAAAGTTAAGTGGATTCAAAAGTTAAGAAAGGCACAGGCAACCTCAGTCCAGCCAGGTGATGACATGACTTTTAATTACTAGCTTACAGCAATGAGAATGTCCGTGTGCTGTTAAAATGCATGCTTTCATTTCATTATTAACAAATAAGGAAAATGTTTAACAGAAGTATCAGTGTTACTATTCTTCATATAGGACTGTATGTTGCTACTCTGAGAATTACCTTAGTGTTTCCTTAACTCAGTCTTTTCCTTTTCCAAAAGTTGTTTTTCATGCAAACAGCATTATCTTAGCAAATCTAAAGCAGCTACCAAGAAAACACAATTGATTTGGTGAGCTGTTCTCTGCTGGTAATTTTCTTTAATTTTCTCCTGTGCCTTAATTGCACCATTCAACCCTATGGAATAAGGTTTGAATGTGATTTTCACTATAATTTGTTCATTTTAGCAAAAATATTAAGAGTTCTTGCCTAGCCATTTGATACTGAAGGAAAGAATATATTTTCTATGTATACTTATCAAATAGAAAACAATATAATCCAATATGAGAAGTCATGTTTACCTTACAAGAAGAATAGAAGAGTTGCTAGATGCATTTACTGTGGCTGCCCCAGGATTTTCCTGACTGCATCATGGGAAGCCCTTTAGAAAATACACCATGACGACTCCACAGATCAGCAGCTCTTTGCTGCTTTTAGAGTTTGTGTTTCTCTGGATTTGTATTGCCCTACTTTATTTAGGAGGTGAAGACTCCCTTCTGTTAAATGGATGATCCCACATTTATGCTCCTAAACTGTATCTAAATCATCTGTTCCTTTATTTACTCTCTTCCCCTTGAAGACTGACCATCTCCCTTTGCATCTCAATATCCACTAAACATCAGCATTTCTAAGAAACGGGCCTTCCTCCCCTCCCTAACATCTCACCCTTAGCCTGGCACGGGAAAAGCTTGTGGGCAGGATCAAAACCGTGAGGAATACAAAAATAAGGTGTGAGAGGGGAAAAGACAATGACTTTGTATTTTAATTTTTCAAATTTTTAAAAGTTATTTCCCTGTCACTTCTCCCATTATTATACCTGGTATGAAGCTGATGATAGTCTTATAGGTATTTTCATAGTCTCATTCACTTCTTAAAAACATGGCACAATGGCAGATTTCTTCCAACATATTACAATGTCTGCAGAAATTTTCTACCAAAATCAAATGTCCCTGCTCCAGAGCGAGATCTGATAAGATTTCCAAAAACAAGCTCTATGGGTGTGATAATTTTAAAACATCTGAATGATATTCTTTTTCTTAAAATTTTTCTTACTGCTGGAGTAGAAGTGCTTCATAATCTGTATCCTTCTTTTTTCTTTTTTTTTCATGAAATGCTCAACACAAAAGTTTGTGGGACAAATTGAGTTTTCCACGATATTATTGACAGTGCTGAATTTCCATTTCATGGAAGTGTAATGTTACCATTCAATTTTCTTTCAAAAGAATTGAAAAAGCTATTGTTCTTAACAATCCTGCAGAATCCCTTTTCTGGAATTGGATATGGAAATCTTATTAATTAAAGAAAATGCATGGAGTCATAAATATAATAAAGCTTTGTACATCTTATTTAACTAATACCAAATCCAAGCCATTGACCCACTGACTTTTCTGCGTGGTTTTCTCCATTTTTTGCCTTTTTTTTTTTCCTAGAAATTTCACCGCTCCTCTGTACTGGTTTACTTCCACTAAATTTTCATTTTTGACTGTTCAAAATTTTCAGATAAAATTGTATTTTGGACAAAAAGTACCAACATATCCTAAAAATAGTAGTCTTGTAGTGGAATGAGGGAAATATCCAGACTCCTCTCTTCATCCCTTTTTAAAGATCTATCTTCTAGTATCATAGAACCATAAAATTGTTAAGGTTGGAAGGGACCTTGAGATCATCTAGTCCAATCTCCCCTACACACGCAGGGTCACCTAGAGCACGTGGCACAGGGCTGCATCCAAGCAGGTCTTGAAGATCTCCAGAGAAGGAGACTCCACAACCTCTCTGGGCAGCCTGTTCCAGGGCTCTGTCACCCTCACTGTCAAAAATTTTTCCTTAAGTTCCTGTGGAACTTTTGGTGCTTCAGTTTGTGGCCATTTCCTCTGGTTCTGTTGGTGGCCACTACCGAAAAGAGGCCGGCCCCATCCTCCTCACTGCCTCCCTTGAGGTACTTATAGATACTAATTAGACCCCCTCTCAGCCTTCTCTTCCCCAGGCTGAACAGGACCACCTCCCTCAGCCTCTCCTCACAGGGCAGATGTTTCAGGCCCCTGATCATCCTTGTGGCCCTGCGCTGGACTCTCTCTAGCAGCTCCACATCCCTCTTGTACTGGGGGGCCCAGAACTGGACACAGTGCTCCAGCCTCACCAGGGCTGAGTAGAGGGGCAGGATCACCTCCCTCGACCTGCTGGAGACGCTCCTCTTAATGCAGCCCAGGATCTCATTGGCCTTCTTGGCCACGAGGGCATACTGCTGCCTCATGGTCAACCTGTCATCCACCATGACACCCAGGTCCTTCTCAGCAGAGCTGCTCTCCAGCAGGTCGGTCCCCAGCCTGTACTGGTGTCTGGGGTTATTTCTGCCCAGGTGCAGGACCGTGCACTTGGCCTTGTTGAATTTCATGAGGTTTCTCACTGCCCAGTTGTCCAGTCTGTCCACTCCCTCTGGATGGCAGTGCAGCCCACTGGGGTGTCAGCTACTCCTCCCAGCTTCAAATCATCAGCAAACTTGCTGAGGGGGCACTCTGTGCCTTCATCCACATCATTGATGAATAAATTGAACAGGACTGGACCAATAAATCACTGGAATAGAACAGTTTATCACATATTATCACTGGGATAGAACAGTTCCTAATGCAATGAAGTCACAAAATGTATCAGATGTATTATTCAGTCAGATCCATTTCTGCTGTATCTTGACAGCAGAATTCAAAATATAGAGTCACCAGCTTTTCTCTCAAGAGCAGCTCTAATTGCCCTTTTCCTCCTTTGTGTCCAAGACGCTTGCTGTCTAGACCTGATCTTTTTGTCTCTTCCTGGTTCTTTGTTTATTTTGGGCTTTCTCAATGCTCTATTCATGTTTCTCATTTTTTCAGATGCTAGCTGTATTTATTATTATTTTTTTTAAATCCAGTTTAGTTCCCTTTATTTTCTGTAACTTCAAGAACTTCCAAGTCCCTCAGTTCTTCAGGCCTGCTTGCTTTTGCTTTCCCCCACCTGGAGGATTTGAACATTTTCATTCTTACCCAGACTTTCATATATAATGCTCTCTTTTACTGATTTTTCCTTTTTGGTCAAATACATTTTGTGCAGATTCATGACCAGTTCCCTTATCTAGGGAATCTATGGTAATCTATCCAGGGAACAGGACAATTTATGGTTTGCATATACACTACTGCTTGAATCTGGCTTTTTCAAAGCAGTTTTGATTTATTCACTCATTTTATTCATTCAATTGTAAATGTCATCATGTAATTTTTTTTTCACACAAAGGTATATCTCACATACAAACAAACTGATAAGGTTATATTCATATCTTCCTTACCTAACACTTGGTCTTGCAAGTTTTGGTACATTCCCATCAGTCATGTTTCCCTTCCTTTCTGGACTGGACAGGCAAGCTACTGTCTTCCATGTTTTCTCTATCTTCAAGTCTCTTCTGAATTTCGGCCCATTTTCAGCTGCTGCCAGTCAGTTCGTCTCACCTCATTTTCTAAGGCTCCTGCATTCATTAATATTTAGCATTGCCTTTGATCCTAGGGTCTCCTGTCAGCTTGAATAAATCCAGGCAAGAAAAGCCATCAATGAGTCCTCCCTTCTTGTGTTTCAATAAGGAGACTTGACTCTCTCATATTTCCTTTCTCTTAACTGTACACTTTCATTAACTCTATGAAGCAAGCCAGGATAATTTTAAATACATAAAGTGAGGACATAGGAAAGTCATAAAATATAACTGTATCCTTCATTCCATAAGTCAGATAATTCCAATGGACTGTAGAGAAGATCTATCCAAAACTGTAAAACAGCTTTGAGTAAGAGTAAACGCAAAAATAATGCACTATAGGTAACCATTTAATTTCTTATTTTGTTCTATAGTTGCTATTCATGTAGATAAACTCATTCATCTATGTACGGACACTTAATGACTCCCATACAGGCACTTCAGGCCTAACTTCAGTCTATTTTCAGTTATTAACAAATGAAAGCAGAGACATATTTGTAAACTTGAACTCTGTAATTTGCAGAGTTTAGGGTTTTGCACAGGTTTTAAGGGTGCATGTACAAACCCACTGACTTCACCGAGGCACTAAAACAGTCATTGATGCCTCATATAGTGTTTTTACTATTAAGACTTGTTTATGAAGAAACAAACCCACTAACAGGTAAACTATCTTTTTTTCCCAGTGGTTGCCTTCACTGCTCCTATCAACTTTTTCTATAAGACATCAGTGTTACATATCTCTTTTCTCTGAAAACTTTGTCTGAAATTTGTATCCACCCAGGAGACACAAATGTATAGATGATTTGTCACATAATGTGTTTGCAACAAACAGTTTAAGATTAAAGGCATATTTATTGTAAGTACTGAAGTGATGAATTAGATATTACATGTCTCATCTACACTTGTCATGATGTTATAGAGCTTGTTAGTGGTCTAAGATATAAAGTGATTTAATGCCAGTTTCAGGTTCCATTTTCTATTTTAGGCTTAGGATTTACAATTATATTGTCATCATATTTCAAAACAGCAGAATGTTGACTCCTTAAAAAAAATCCGCTTATTGACTTAATAAGGATCTATGTAAGAAACAATGATGGCTCACTCAGTAAAAGCATTTTCCTTCACACTGTCTGCTCAGATGCTTTCTTTATAAAACAAGGAACAACAGTATTACCTGAGGAAATAGCTGAGTCAAGAAAAGTGAATTTTATCCATGAATTGTATATCACTCATACACAAACTTTGTGCAACTTCATGTAAAATTTGCTGACTATTTTGGTGATAACTTCCTCCATGCATGCTCTATAGGGAAATTACAAACTTTACAGTTTTGCTGTTAATTATATTTTGTAATGTACATTGCTTTTCTTGACTGTAATGTGTATGGAAAGTATAGTTAAGTACCATCATTTTTGTTTGCACTTGCAAGTTTAGCTATGCTATTCTCATATATTTTATAACACATATGGGAAAATGCAAATCATTTTTTTCTGTTGCAAATTATAATCACACATTTCTATGATTGTCAATTCATTGCTCAGTAACTGCTGGCCTAAATTATAATTTTAGCAGTTATCATCCATAATAATGAATTATCCCAGCACTAGCAGCAAAACTCCTCCAAAAAAGCATATAATCACAGAATCTGCTTGTCTTTAAACATTCACTTAAATTTTAAAATCAAGTTGCCTGTTTGAGGTTCCTTTGAGCATGCACATTGTATGAGCTTGTGCTTGATCAATATATGATCATGTAAATGACAGTCGAAAGAGAAAGAAGCATGACTGAGCAGTCACAAGGAGCAGGGTTTAAGTTTCCAGCGAAACAGTGCTCTTGGAAAATCTCTGTATGAGTACTTCAGTGGTGTCAGCTCCTGAAGGAAGGAAGAACCATTAGTGTGTTTAGGAGATTCATTCAGGAGGTTTCCACTGAATCTTGGGCAGTCCAATATGATGCTATTTGTACCAATCTTGTTACTGAGGTTAATAGCAGTACATCAGCTCAGTGCTTCCTCAATTCATCTTCAACCCTAGCTTTCAGGGATACAGGCGACCACATGAAGAGAGACTAGTATGAACAATATACATTATGGAAAACTATGTGGGGCTAGTAGAAGGAGCAGGAATAGGAAACTTGAACTGCAAAATGTTTGAGTCTAGCAGCTTTCTTCAACTCGGCTTTCTCAGGCATGATGAGAAATGACCTAGGTAGGAGAGACAACAAGGTATGTGAGATGAGGAACACTGAAGGAGGACTTGTGGTTTAGTCTGCACTAATGAATGTCTGTGCTATAATTCAAAAGCAATTTCAAACCTCAAGCAATTCACTCTTTAGTGAACTGCTGTTCAGTGAATTCACCTGTTTCTCACACATTTAACAATTTGCTGAAATATATACTAGTGCCCTATTGGACAGATAAATTATTAAGAACAGGATAATAATGAAGACCCTGATGTAATCATATGGTATAGACTGGTTATATGGGCATATTTTTTACTAGGAGACAATTATAGAGCTTTTTCTTCAATGCCTCTTCTTACAATTAATTTTACATGAAAGATGCTTCAGGCACTTTGCTCCTCACATATCTTACATCTTTCATGATACACTCTGGAGGAGACAAAGGCAAAAAGTGTTACGTAAGCTCGGGTATTCTCTTTTTATATTGCAAATGCTTTACCAGCTCCCCTTTGACCCTTTATATTAGCACAATAGTAAGAATAACATTGGCAGTGAATATCAGAACATGGATCAGAGCTGCAGTTAAAATGTAGGCAGAATGTGGCTTCATCGATTATAGTTGCCAGTCGATGGCTTTATGTTCTTCGTGGAGGAAGATAGTTGTGCTATTTGCATGGTAAATACAGAAACCTATATGTAAGCATGAAGAAGGCTGGAATTTCTTCTTGTAAAGTTGCTAGGGAAAACATCAGTTTGATTCTGTCCAGAAAATAAAATAAATTCTTTATATTTGCTTCATAGATAGTTGATAGCTTATCAAATAGACAGTTTGGAAAAAAAAAAAGAAAAAAAAAAGAAAAAATACTCTTTTAAATATTAATTACTCAATACTGGGAGAACACATGATATGATACTTTAAAATGAAATATCTTTTAAATTTAATTCATTTTTATGGTTTTACTAAAGAGTGTTAAGACCACACTGACAAAACATCTAGCTGCAGACCTGCCCAAAGCTCCCCCTGGGTAAACCCAAAGGCACATTAGCCTGTGTGGAGAAGTAGTCCTCTCTTTCAGAACAATTTAAGCTCCTCATCCAGCAGCCATCTCGGGAAGTGGAGCCTGAGGGACCCCCTGTGGGGAGCACCTTCCCCCAAACCACCAACGCAGGGAAAAACCAATGCTTTAGACTACTACAACTGCTAAAGGTATTGGTTTCGAGGTCACTGTTTTCGTGAGCAAAAGGCTCACAGAAAGAGGAAGAAATGCACTGAGTGCCCCATGGGGAAAGGAAGCAAGCAGCAGGGTGATCCTCTGCACACTTGAAAAATGCAAGAAAAAAGCTTCTTTTAACCTACATAACTTTAGGTTTACTTTTTACACTAGTATGCAAAACCAAGATGATTTTTCAAGTAAAATCTGAAAATCTTCATATGACTTTGAATCAGCAGTATATTGAGCTGTACTGCAGCCTGTTGTTACATACACTGCAGAAACACTTGTTTGATTACAGGGGATTCAATCAAGTCCCCACCTCACATCCATGGATGAGAGCCATAGCCAACATCATCAAAATGAAAGCGATCAGATATTAGCTGCCAAAATTAATATTTAGCTGTAGATGGCCTATTTCTAGAGGGGAATTTCCTAATTGACATAAGCAGGAGACATGACAGATTGGTCTGCCTTGTCCTTCTTTTCTTTACTTTTTCACCTTGATGCTGCCTATTTGTTCTTCCCCTTTCTCAAATCCCTTTTTTTTCTTTCTTTCTTTTAGGAAAAGTTGGGGGGCCGGGGGGAGGGTTATAGTGACAATTAGCCCAGAGACTGAGAGAGATGAGGAAGGTAATTAGTTTAATAACTATGGTAGGACCAGATGGAGAAGATTCAGAATCACAGACTAGCCAGGAGGTGAGGAAGTTCTCTTGAACTTATGTGTGTGAGGGATGATGATTACTTTTGAGTTGCAACATAGGAAAGGGAAAAGGAAAGGGAAAAAAGAGAATGGAAAAGGGAACAGAAAAGGAAAAGGGAAAGAGAAAGGAAAAGAGAAAAGGGAAGCCAAAGAGTCTGATGATTTTTTCTGAGTTTTATTTTTTATCCTGTTTTGTTTCATAAGATTTTACAGGTAATCTCTCCCTGTCCAGGTTATGACAAAAAGAGCAGTTACCACACCTTACAAAGGAAGGTCCTGGGCTTAAACATGATTTTCCTTTCATTTCTGACCTTATGTGAAGCATGTTCTTTTGGATTTTATGTGGACATGCATCTGCTTTTTGCCTAAGTAAGGGGTACTGGGAATAGGGGGAAGATGTACATAGAAAATTCCTCCAGAAAGGGGAAATTAGAGAAAAATTAGGGCCTAACAGAAGTTATGGCATTACAAAGGCTTGCTTGAGGTGAGAGACAGTTACCACTTCACGGATGGTCGGTATATACAGAACCTACTTCTGCACGATTCCCTTGGCAACACATTCTGCCCTCCTAACATACATTAATAAGAGTAAATGAAGAGTGGAGCGGAACAGAGACATCATGGCCAAACTTTGTTGGATTCCCNAGAGTGGAGCAGAACAGAGACACCATGGGCAAACTTTGTTGGATTCCTGGTGGAGGTGGTAACCTGATGGTGCCCTGCAGCTGATGAGTGAGTGGAGGGTGGAGCGGAGTGAAGACACCGTGGCCAAACTCTGTTGTACTCCCTGCAGAGGTGGCAGTACGATAAGATGTCTGGTGCTGGGCCAACAATGGTGGTGGATCACTCCCTTCCAATGGACCTGGCTCAAACATTTCCTCATTCTAATCTCATTATAATACCCATACACAACCCCATTCTAGAAGTTACCAGTTTCCAAGGAATGACCACTCCTCACTGAGCATGCTCTGTAGATTTTCGATTAACACGGAAGGTTTTTTTTAAACCAATCAATAACGAAAGTAAGTATGACTAGAGTCACTCAAGCTCCACCTAAGTGTAAGAGAAAATATATAAAAAGTGAATGAAGGAGCGAGGAAGAAGGAACTGGGAAAGGAGCAAGGAAGAAGGAAGGAGGAAGAAGAACTAAGGAAGAACAAAGAAAGGAGAGAGGGATGACCCGATTGTAACTTCTGGATCAGTCAACAGGCTGAACATCTTTCCTTCCCTCAGGTCAGGACACTGCCTGAGGAGACTCCTCAAGACTGAGAGCCCTCTCCCATTTTTTGGGCGAGTGATCATTGCACATTTGTACCCTAGGCACTACCTAAGAACCCCACTCCGTAGTGGAGAATTTCCTGTACTGACGTCTGAAACCTGTTCTCTAAATGTTGCATTTGAATAAATTATGCTATTTGTGAACTCTATACAACAAGTGACTACTTGTTTTGAAGGTGATCGGACTAACAGTCAACGGGCTGTTCGTGAACCCGATACTGCCAGAGTCAGGCCTATAGCTGATCATGCTATTTGTGAACTCGATTCATCGTTTGGAAGACAATTGGACCTTCAAANTTTGTGAACTCGATTCACTGTTTGGAAGACAATTGGACCTTCAGTTGACAGACTGTTTGTGAATCCGATACTGACAGAGTTGAGCCCATAGTTACCACAGTATTTGGTATCCCTATAAAGAGATGAGTCCAGTCACCCCTAGTCCCTCTAACCTCTGGAGATCGGTTGGAACACAAGGGGATTCATCTCACCAAATTTGCCATCCCCATCAAACCACAACAATAAGAATGTGAAAAGTTGTTGATTAAGTGTATTTGAACTAAGCATAAGATATAAATAGGACAAAGACTACCATGACAAATCCACTATGATATTTGGATACAAATTTAAGGAGAAAAAAAAAGGCATTTGATTCATCCCTTTCTGATAACAATTCAGTTCCTGTCAAATAGAAGATATGGATAGTGGCCTTGGGTCAAATATGACTAACTCATCTTTGCAGTATTATATAACTGAATATTTACTTAATATTTTGAATATCTGCAGTTACACAAGTAAAAAATTCAACAAGTCTGGAATAGTAAGGTAAAAATCCCCAAAAGTCCTTGACAGTGTTGGGAAACATCAATAAGCCTTACTTTCTTTAACTTACAATTCTATATTGAAAACATAGAAATACATAAATTATTTTCTTGAAGGTGATATTCTCTTAATACTTGGATTTAAGTAATTTAGCACAGAGTAATGAATTTAAGGTTTTAATTAGAAAGGCATAGTTTTCTAATATTGTCTTCATAAAAACCCTTTAATACAATTCTTTTTCTCTCACAAATTTATCTTTAAATAGAAATGTTCAGTCTAATTGTAAAATGCTTTCTTTAATTGTGGATTATGGGAGAACTACATTATAATTTTTAATTAAATGCACAATGTTTCTTTGACGAATTTTTAACAGTTATATAGTTGAGAATAAATTCTAATTTTGCTTTAAATAGTTCAAAATCTCTTCAGAATGGGAAATTCAGAGAACTTTGTAAAATGACAATTAAAACTAATTATGTAACTAATTCTGTGATTCTTGCATATAGAGTCTCCTTTGTGAGTGTGTGAAGGGCTGGAAAGCCAGTGGCCACAATGAATTTAATTGTTTTGTGGGAAACAATACAATCAGTTTCTTTAACAATAGTAGAAATCTCAGGCAAGCCTAGTTTAATGTAGTTTGCATTTCCTTCCCCTAGAGCGCAAAAGGAAAAAATTGTGCCTTAAGCAAATGTTTAACTTCAATTCATAACTCCAGAAGAATTTCAACTCTAAGACAGCTAGTGTAGGTGGGAAACATATTACAGACTGTTGTTCTGAGGATCATCTTTAGAGAAGGTGAGAAAGGAAAAAAAATACAGAACACAGTTATTCTATTCTATTTTTATGTAAATGAGTTGTACTCAAAGAGCAAATAATCATTCAATATTTTGTTTTCATGAAATATATTCACTTAGAGATAGTCTCTAGTTCACAGAGATAGTCTGTCACAACTCAAAAATTCTCGTGACACTTTGGTTTTGGTATTTTTTTCCAAAGAGTCAACACTTCAGAATATTAGAATGGGATTAGAATGGGATAGTTTTGATGTTTAAAGAAATACATTATATATACATATTTAAGTTCAAAAATTTAAGGTTTAAACTTCTAAAATGCTATGTTATATTTCAGAGGTAGTACTAAATTTCTAAAGAATAGGAACACTAGCTCAATATTAGATTTAGTGCCAGCATAAATCTATATTAATTTATTTCTCTATAATCAAAAATTAATACAGTTTGAAATATGGCAATAAGACAAAAAAGAATGGATGAAAGAAGTGTCCCTCATCGTATGTCAAATATTCCAATCTCCTTATGCATTTAATATCCTAGGACTTACATAGTAATTAATAATATTTATTCAATTCTGATTTTGGCAAGAAGATTCGAGATACCAAATCTTAGATCCTGAGGATCTGATTTAGTGCTCCACTTCTTAGCATTCTGTTTACTAGAGCTGCACAATGCTTATTCAAGGTGGTGCCATCTTCCATGCAAAGGTATGAGACATTTGAAAGATTTCCATGTTCTGATTTTAGAAAAGCCTGATTTGGAAAGGAAGATATAGTCATTTCTGAAAATTTTTAAAGGAATCCTCTTTTTTATATTTGGCCCTAAGACGTGTGTTGTTGTGATGTCACAGTGTCTTCTGCATTTCTTTACTAAAATGAGACTGGCATTTTTCTCTGTGATATTAGTTCAGAAAGAGGAAACTTTTTTTCTATTCTTCCTTGTTATTTGGAAAAGTAGACTTTTTTCTTTGCCTTTTTATGGTGAAAGGCAAATTCCTGAAGATATCTTTTACACCTATGCAACATTCACATGTTGCTAGAACTATTAAAAATGGTTGCTGCCGTTGTATCCTTAGCTTAAATCATCTGGATTCACTTCTCTGGGGTTCTCATTATTTGGATGGTGTATTACCCTTTATTTTCCTAATTTGTCATTTGTGTCAGGTTCCACAGTATTTTCTAATTGGAGGAATCAAATAGTCTGTTTCCAGAGGATTTTTCCAAGTCTGCATAGTATCTTGCTAAAACTATCTCTCTGTGTAGGAAAATGACCTCCCAACAGAACTGCATAATTTCAAAACTAAAATTAAAAGCATATTTTTCAAAAATGATGAATTCATAGCTCTACCTAGAATTCCTAGTGCTTCTACCTACTGTTAAAAGAATAAAATGACATATCTCAGTGAACAAAACACAAAGAGAAAACTCCTCCCAGTCACAGCGAAATATGAGCAAATGTGTTTAGAGTAACTCAGTTGAAATCTTTGGGGATTTTTACCGAGTGTGACCAGAACAGAGCCTGGCCCATGCTGCAAAAGGAATCCTATTAGATGGAAGCATCTCAGTTGCCAGGCAACAGCTCTGCCTGTATCTGAAGTAGTTTCAAGCCACTGCCAAGTTCCTTAGGCCAGCAAGAGATGAGATCAGGTGCTTTCATAAGGAGGAGCTGCCCGCAGGTGTGATGAGGGAGCCAAATTCTTGCACCACTAGTCTCGTAAAAAGAGCTGCTGCAATACCAAAGGTATATCTGCTATATTGGACAGGAGACTGGAAGGTGAGGACTTTTCAGTTTCATGTGTAGGACGTCCAGAGGCATTGCGTGCAAGCAAAGCAGTGGTTTTGTTTCACGTTAAAATCAACGCTGTTGGCATTCTGATGATGTAGTGTAAGAAAATTTAACAATAACCACACATGAGAGGATGAGAGGAAGAATTTATTGCCTTGCTGTCTGGGTACAGGTAGTCCTGCTACTGCACATTTAGACAATTATTATACAATTTGTGGACAAGCTGAGGGAAATCAGGGCAAAATGCAAGTAGAAAGTGTATTGATGTAGAGGGTTCTACCTCAGCGAAGGACATCCAGTGAAACTTTTTACCTTGTATACTACCTCAGGCAGTAGTATACTTATAATAAAGCACATTTTGATATAATACAACTGTCTGGTTTTGTGTGTCTTTATGAAAATAAAGGAGATCTTGAAGGAGACCATTCCAGATCTAGTTGCCTTCTTGCATTCCTGAGTTTAGAGCATCTTTTGTGGCTCTTGGTCCCTTCTCCTCTGCAGGAGTGAATGCTCAGCTTGTTTTCATTGAGAATCAAATGGTCTGATGACTTTAGGGGCAGAGACAAGTGGCTTTGTGTGCCCCATATCAGAGAAGCTCTGTCTGAGGGACATGATGTCTGAGGCTGCCAACACCGAGATAGGGTTTACTTGAGAAAGCCCTATCCTGATTGGAGGCAGGTGTTCTGCTTCAAGACTTGACATATTGCATCACCATAGCACTGTAATATAATGTAATTCTAGAATTATATTAGCTTCCTTATAGAGGAAAATGAGGCATAAAAATTGTGTAAATTTCCCAAGGCAAGTCAATGCCAGAGCTAGGGACAGAATACTAAAGGCAATGGCGTTGTTGAAATATCACAATTCGAATTGTCCACTATATTGCAGGATGCCAGAGCAATTAGATAATGACACTTTGCATAGTAACACATCTCAAAGCTAGTTCAGCACTTGTTTTGCTACTCTCTGTGATACTGCAGCTCCCAGAGCTGAGCTGTCCCTCTATGCCATAAGGAAGGAGGAGCGGAGAAATGCCTTGAGCCCTCTCCCTGCAATTTCTCTTTTCCCATGATGTAAGAAGAAGAGCACTGGTGTGTGCACATGTGAAGGCAACGGGAGGTCATGGACACACGACCTCAGGTGAGTAGAAGGAACTGAACTGTGGGTAGAGGTGACTGCAGCATGTTTTGCACTGTAGCTTTTTCCACTGCAGAGTAAGTCCCCCTGTTTTTGTTCCCAGTGGCCCAATAAAAGGAGGTCATCTTGAGAAAAGTAGCTTAGTGAGAACAGAGTCCAACATCTCCCATCACCAGCCCTCTCCTGCCCATTGATCCCTTCTCATGAGGCTTGGCTGTTATATCTAGACTTCCACAAGGAACTTTTCAGAACTGGTCCTGTGAAAGGTTCAAACAACGGCATCGTTTCTCACTTGAACCATGGAAGTTGGTGCATGCAGGCCAACTTTTTCACCCCAGTTGACACTGTGTTTCTTCTGTAAAGCTTCATATATGAAATGAGTAAGAAAACAGCGTGCTGTGAAGGGCCACAGAGCCTGACAGAGATAGCCTGCTTCCTTGATTTTTCCAAGTTTTATCCATCAGCCAGTGTCCTAGAGATCAGGAATCAATGAACAAAACACTTGGAGGAGGAGTGAGGGACAGGGCAGCAAAATAGGGGGGAAATGAATTTAAGAGCATTTTTGGATCTCCTTTCTTAGTTTCAGACTGAAGTAAACTCTTTAACACGTGCCCAGCTCTCCCAGTATGTCAAAACATCTCCTCCAATTCCCATCTTCATCAGTCATGACAATGAACAGGCTGTGTTGCTACTTTAATGTATCATTTGCTTAAAATGATACTTAAAAGTTGTGGTTGCTGGATGACTAAGTTCACTCAGATCAAGGGAAGAGTCTAAGAGAAAAACATTTCTGAGGAAATTCCTTGCTTCTCACTTTTTCATTGTGACCATTTATGAAAAACAGAAAATTGCTTCTTGAGACATAGAAAAAGCCTTTTTTCCTCCACAGACAGTAATTCCAAGAGGAAGTGAAAAAAAGACCCATATTTCCAGTGCCATCTTATAATATTCTCATGTCAAGACACAAGCCTGAGTATCAGTGCTCGATTTACAAAACAAAACACCATTCTCAACAGACCATTGCAGTTTTGATGGTCCCATAAGGTTCATCTCTTGTGATGTGCATTATTAACTGGCATCCTGTAATCTTCCTTTGACCTTTAGTAAGGGGGTAGCATCTGTTATACATGGCTAAGCAGTTGGTTGTCATTATTCCAAAACACTGAAACTAGGTACTAAACTTGGCTGGTGATTAAATGAAACATTTTGAAAAGATAGTTCTTTGTCATGTGTAATAATGAATGTTTCTGCCGCCTGCACAAAGTCAGAGGTTTTAAAATAATTTACCAGAAAGGAAAGTATAATCATTCTTCCGTCTTGAGGTATAAAATTTTAACTATCTTTCTAAAACTTTATGTCTTCTACAGCAGTAACAGCATTTAACTAGCACTGTAACATGGTCATTATTCTTTATACCTTCTTAAAATTAGATATGTTTTAAATGTATATTCTCTTTAGAATAAGGCCAGATTGGATCATCCTTTCTTGGGCTGAATAACCTTTTGTACCATCATTGATCTCTAGTTAATCAAAAGCCTATTTCTTGGAATAAAGAAATAAACAATGAGAGAAAGCTTGAGGAAATCTGCTGTTCAGAACTTGATCCTGTCTGTGCCGAAGAGCAATGTCAAATTCCTTAAAATCTGAATGATTTGCTTCTGCTAAGTATGCTGAGTAAATAGTAATAACTTAGATTTTTGCCCCAAAACTTTGAGTATAAAACCTAAAAGCATACCCACAGATTATTTTCTGAAGATCTGAGTATCCAATTTAATAGTACTATGAACATCATGAGAAATACTCTGAGGCCCTCATTACCGTTATCTGCCGCATTTCAGATACCCGCATCACACACACACACACACACACACACACACACAAAGTTGCTAAAATGAATTTATATAGCAAAGAATTTGAAATGGAGAAATGTAAATGGAGAAACTGTTACATGATTTTTATTGCTGTATGGAGCAGAGACTAAGACTGAAATGCTGAAAAAGGATTCAAGAGCAGAACAAGTTCCCGAAAATAAAGATCCTTTTGTGATTTGAAAATACATATATCTGTTTATAGGACCAGACTGTACAGTTTAATCTGCATTCTCCTTCCGTTCCTCTGGCTGAGATTTTCAGCAGTGCAGAGCAAAGGAAGGAAGTAATGAAGGAACAAAACTAAAGCCGCAAAAGTTATATATCTTTTTGTGATTGTGTGAAAGATACTGTGATTGGCTTCAATGCTCCAATCCCTAGCTTTGGTCATTAACAAAATTAGAGTACATAATTATTTTGATATTTACATGTGTTATTTCAAAATCTAGACTACATATCGCTTCAGTTTTCATTCATCTTTGTGTTTAGTAATGGTACGATAGGAAGGAATGAAATCAGTTCCTCGCTAATCACCAAATATTTGTATTAGTTAGTTAATCTATCCATTTACATTTTGTTTAGCACCAGCTGTTGCTGTTTTCGCAGAGCTTGTCCTTAAGCTAAATGCTCAAGCCATGAGCTGGAATACTGCAGGAAACATTTGAGACACACGCTTCTTGAGAAGCTGCTGATCCCAAAACATGCTGTAAGTGAATTTGCATAGACAAATTAAATGACCCATATCACCTTCTAGTGCTAACAAATACTATCGTGAAAGTGACAGGAAGCATATTTGCTACCCCTTAACCATTAATGAAGCCACACAAGTAAATTAGGTTTTGCCACTCCATCTTCATAAATTGCTGATTCAATAAATCACACTTGAGAAACAGCTGAGTAATTACAGGATGATGCTTGAAGCAATAAGAGCCTCATTTGCATATTAACAGACATTTGTTGCAATAATTTCTGTCATAGACTGGTAAATGCTAAATATGATTAATTCCGCGAGCAGTGCAGTTTGGCTCTACCAATGCGCAGTAAAGAGAGTTGTTCCAAAGGCTACAAATACAGAGTGTGCTTCTCCACAACAGTAAGTTATTTGGGTCTAATTAGCAACAAAAGGTTGCACACAGGTATTAATTTCTCTGTGAATGATTTTCCTCAATTTCTTATCATGAAAAAGATCTTGGGAAGAAGTCTCAAAAACCTGGAAGAAAGGAGAAAAAAAAAAAAAGAAAAAGCAGAGATGAAACTGCTTTTCACACAGACTTAAGGCTGATCGTATTGTATGAACAAACTTCCTCACCTACAACCCATGTATCATATAAATTCTTAAATTTTCTAAAGAGCTTTTTTACCTGAGGGCTTCTTTGGTTTTGTTTGTTCCCACAGATGGTAAAGATAATTTATTTGGTTGAATTTATACCACTGTGCTTGATAAATCTGTGACAGTAATACAGGTGTCTAGTTCACCTTAGCAAAAGTTGATTTGCTCTCTAAAGATTATCTGTTCTTTCTGTGTACTTAGAATTGCTTAGGAGGAAAATTCAATAGCTCCCTAAGCAATATAGCCGTGTACCTTTTTGTACCAATAAATAGTCACTTAGGGGACTACAAGACATAAGAGGAAGAAATGTATATCAGCAGATCCTGGAAGGAACTTGCCTCGTGAGCCAAAATGATGAAATGTTACCAAACCTCTCCAGAAGGCTGCTGCAGCTGAACTGAAATATATGATTCTAAGAAAAATTGATTGCAAAACCATGTTCTGCTTCTGAATCAGTGTATTAAGGGTCTCCCACACCCATCAAAAATAGCCTACAGGGATTAACTGAGCAACATGACCTAGTGGGCAAAGCTGCCTACAGAAGAATGTTAGCCTGGCGGTTTTCCTACACCTGATTTAAGATAGACCCAACATTTTCACAGGAAATTCACCTTTCATACTGGGGATTTACAGAGGTTTTGAGGATTTGTTTTGTTTTGTTTTGTTTCCTTTTCCCCCTCCTTCTAAGGTATGGGCCTAAATATGTATGTAATTTGGGGAGAACCCTGTTTTTCACAAAGAAAGTCTACAGAGATGAATCACTTTAGTAAGTAGTCTAGAGAAAGTAAATTGCCTGTAAATTTTTCCCAGGCCCAGGAGGCCCTTACCCCTTTCCGGGTAAGACAGAAGAAACCAGGGTCATTTTCACTGAATGCCCTGGTCCCTTGCCTCTAGATCACCAGAATATGTACCAGGGCATCTCCAGCTTGAGACTCAGAGCACTGTTGTGAAACTCCCCATCCTCATCCTCCTATTAGCAGAGAGTTCAATGCCTGTGAGCTGCGGTGTGCGCACTAATTAGGGGCTATCAAGAGCCAGTCAACAGGAATGACAGACACAAAGGCGTGTCTGATCTCCCTCCTTCCTCTACAGCAAGAATAACAGCCAGGTAAATTGTCTCTGCCCTTTAATGATTAAAATAGCCATACTGGTGTACTAAAGCTTACTGTGAAGAGCTCGCCCTGTATAGAAAACATATGGAGTGTCCTTCTTAAATGAGTCTGTTGAGTTGTTTCTTTTAACTCAGAAATTCCCTGTCCTGAGAGAAAGATTTTGCTTCAATAGCGGGGGAAAGAAAAGGGATCTCTAGAATCAGAGATCTTCTTAAAGAAAGAGGAGTTTTATGTCTTATCAATTCCTGAGCAATAAGGTATTTAGCAGTTCTGTCAAGGAGAGCCTTCTTCAGGAGGGCAATACAGAAAAATACAAGCATTTTCATTTCAGGAGAACTCTGTCCGCAGTACAAGACTTTACTGTCTTCCAAGTTGTAACAATGCAATGCATTCTGCAAATGAGTGTATCAACGTGGGACCTAATTACTGCAAAAAGGGGCAATTCCCTTACAGAACAAAGAATCTTATCAGCACACATGACATGAGCTTTCCAAATTATCCGTGCCTCCCTTTCTTTTGTTTGTTTGTTTTTCTTGGACTTTAATATCTTGACTTTTATGAGGGAAGTTAGGGATGTCTCTGTTTTATGTAATACTATCACAGCTGGGGTCATCTGGGGATCTGAGCTGGGAATGCCTTGATAAAAAGTAAGAAACAAGCAGAGGAGCAGAAAGATTAAATAACATTGCATTCTGAGGCAGCACCTCTCATTCCTCCAAGGGTCTAACAATTCTCAGAAAGATTTTTCTCTGAAGGTACCAAAGATATTAGCAGCAGCAGAATCAGAACTGAAGCTTTTACCTCTGTGGAGGCAAAATATTATTTTCCTAATGGCTTCAGTGACTCTCATAACTCGCAATATTTATATTTAATTTTAATCCATTCGTTTGTGGATGTAGAGTCATAAATCACAGAGTCCTTGAATACTGGGGCTTGTATTTAGCTTTTGGAATTTTCTGAAAGATGGATAAAAATGGTGAAATAGTTTCATTTTCCCTCAAATCATTCATTTTAGAGTATGTTGCTAGGCTTCCTAGATGAACGACAGAGGTCTTTCTGGTGATCTCTTTTTCACCAAGACAGAAATCCAAATGCAAAAGTAGGCACTAAACAATATTAGGAAGATTTCTGACAGTTTCTGAAGGAACATAAACTTGTGAGTGAAGTACAATAAACCAGAAATACTGTGCAAATGTCAAGACTGCCTGCATTAATCAAACTATCACAGACTATTACTGTTACTGGATTGCTTCCCCTCAACAGAACTGACTCCACAAATGATGTCAAGGGGGAAAAAAAAGCATGCATACTTTGAGAGATCCACCATCAAAACACACAGATATCCAGGGATAAGCATGTATAAAGTTATAAAGACCCTTTCCGGAGAGACAACAGAAAGTCGACAATCTTATATTTGCTGGTGAATTATAAGATCTATATTTTAGTTTTTAAAATAAGCAATATAATTCCAAGTGGGAAATTTGTTTCTACAAAAAAAAGTAACCTCCTAAAAATGAATAGAGTTCTTTTTGTTAGTCTCAGTACTGGGCCTCAAAAGGACTTTAAAGAAAAAAGAAAACAGTGAGGAGGAGAGACTGTTCTTTTAACTGCCTCAGACTTTTTCCTTGATTCCTTATTTTTTGTCGTGTTTTTTCATTTTCCCGAGATCATTAAGCAAAAACAACCCTAGTACAGAAGCAAACAGAGAGGCAGACTAGATGTTGATGAAACTGTTTCATGGAACTGAAACCCTGATAAATGCCTGAGTCATGCAGCACAGCCCCTTGTGATACCAGTGCCATTAGAAGACCAAAGGATTATGTAAGAAAAAAATACAGAAGTTGGTACAATAAATAGTATTGATGTATATAATTTTTTACTTGATCAAATTATACTTAATGTTATTTTACTCAACAGACATACCAGATAATTTTATGTTAAACAGAAATGAATTGCTATGTGGTTGCAGGTATCCCTTCCTAATGTTGAATGAACTTTTTTTTTCCCTATTTCATAAGTTGCATATAGAGTTTAATGAAATATTTCTTTTTTAAATGATGTTTCTCTTGAGACCAGTATTTGAGCGTTTGCCAGGTCAAGGCTTACTGAAAATCTACCTAAAAATATAGCTCATGCAAAGCACAGACAGGGAAAATATTTCACTGCTGCTTCCTACCCTTCCGAGTTATTAAACATAACAGGGCCATATTGTCTCTGTTTGCATCAAATCTCTTCAAATCAGAAACTTTCTGCAAAAACTGTTTCTCTAAGCAAGATCCATTCATAAATTTAAAATAGCAATAACGAGGAGAATGAAAAAATATCAAGATAGATGTAAAACAGACCCATCATGCTTGCTTGTGTTGAGGAATTTTAATTAACAAAATGTGTGATTGCCGTAAGCCGGAGGATAACAAAGCCCTGCCCCTTGCCATTTCTGTTCTGTAGCCACTGGCTGCAGAACGCTGGTGTCTACAGAGATGGCGATAGGGCCTAGCAGGGTCCAGAGAGCCCCCGTTACTCCTGCAACCCCAAGGGCGCCGTAAGTGTTGGTGTAACTGTGTGTTAGTGTGAGGAAACATTTAAGGACACCTTAGGAAAATCAGTAGCAAAGTTTCTCTCAGGCTGATCCTACCCATGCAGTCTTTCACAGGTTGATCTCCTCTAGGCTAGGGAGATGAGGGTAGAGGACCACTGCTCTGGGCTTATTTATCCTGGGAATGCAGAACACACCTTTCCGGATTACAACAGCCTTACCCATTTTAGTTATCATCAAGCAGCTCCCAGTTACTTCAGACTCTTTTATTTAGCAGTATTCGTGTGTTCCCAGGCAGGCACTGGAGAAACTTATTATTATTAGTTATACTTACATATATTAATTCCCTTTGTCAAAATTCAATTTATTTTGCTCATCCATCTAGATTTAAATCGTCAGTTCTTCCATCTTATCTATTTTCCAATTCTGATCACTTTAAAGAAATTGAGGTGCTACCAGCATTTGTAAAAAAAGACATTCAGCACCATTAATCACAGGCTCATGGACACTCCTTGGTAACTTGCCAGCGGATTCACCACTGTTCTCTAACCAGCTCATCACAAGCCTAGCGTATGAGCACTTCTCACATCAGAGAGATCTGGTCGCCAGATAACTCCTGTGGGAATTAATTCTCTTGCAGTTGTGTTACATCTCTACTTTTATGTCTCAGAAAAAAAAAGCACTTTCAAAAGTCCTCCAGAAAACTTATTTAATTTTGCTCTGTTTAAAGGCATCAGAAGTGTTTTTTGATGAAGGTATTTAGGAAGGAATATCACTCTGTGATCTTTGATTTAGTTTCTATTTTACACTCCCAGTTTTTGGCAGGCAGAGTCCAGAACATGGATGGAGATATTAGTATGATTAACTTCTATAGCCCCATACATTTATCTGAATTTATTTCCTTACATTTTATCTTTGATATTATATAAATTAATGGCTAAGCATGTAGCTCTTAAATTTTTAATAAGATATTAAACTAGATGACTTGTCATTTAAAGTCATCATTAAACGACAAATGAACATTTTAATAAGTGCAGCCAGTAATTTATGTTGGAGTGAATTGGTCCACAGTCTATGGCAAGGATAACTTTCAGCTATTAACTGCCACAACCCATCATTTTCTTCTGGTAGAAACACACAGGAAGCTTTGTATTTCATTTTGCAGCCATTAAAAGTTTGAAGAAATTAATGCTAATATTTTATGCTGGAAAATATAGATGAGACTATTTTTAAAAACAGATTTCTGAAATTTTACAAGAAAAATCATGGAGGCAAACATGGGGGTGGAGGGAACATTCACTTTTTTTTTTAATCAGAGTCCAAAACTTTGCACTTTTAAGTGCAATCAAATTAGCTCGTTCATGTGTCATTGTGAAAATCAAAGTCATGAATGTTTACAGCTGTGTTCCCTTGTTTTGTGCCATTTCAGACACAAATTTGACTTAATGTTTGGAGAGTGCCAGTCATTCTTGATTTCCTTACATACAGCTGTTTTGCTACATGCATCTGTTTAAAGACGCGATGCAAATTTTGTAACTTGAAAAGGATTTAGCTGAAATCAGTGGTTTTGGTTTTGTTTCTGTTTCTTTTAGTAAAGAAGTGAGAAAGAGAAAAAATAGGTGTTAAAAGCAGGAAAACAAGGAGATGATATTACTAGGTCTCTTCTCTAAAGTAGAGCTCAGAGATTATGTCAAATAAGAAAAAAGAAGTATGGGGACCTTTAAACAACAGACTGAAGGTATCTGTAGTTATACTCTGTAGTGATAAAACTTGTGCTGTTATAGATTACCACAATACTACAAATTAAATCTTGCTGGTGAAGAACATTGTATCCCACCTTACAAGGCAGAAATTAAAGGTTTTCATTGAAATATCTCTCCAAGCAAAGGAGAACATAATGATTCTGTAAGTCCCGAGGGCTTTCTACCCATCTGTATTTGAATGGAATAGAACAAAAGACAAATACATTATATTTTAAACTAAAGTGATAAGTAGGAAAAAGAAGTTTGAGTGACTTGAAAATAATGGAAAGAAAGTCTTGATTTAAGAAGAGTTAGAGACCTTAGGGAGGCATATAAAAGGGCTTAAATTTCCAGGCCCATCCAACTCAATCTGTAAAGCATGTTGTTTTTTAGAGAGATTCAGATGTGGCTATGGTAACGTTTATACAGAACTAATGACCTCCTGTAGAAATTAGCTCTGTATGGAGTAAGCTACATACAACAGAGCATCATAAACTTTTACTCCTTTGGGAAATTAACCTCAAAATTGCACAATGTGAATATCCCAAAACATTCCCATACTGAGATCAGGTGGAATTTACACAATGCTAAGCTTTCTATTTTATTCTCAGATTTATTTATTGTGTCTAGGGGTCCACTTGTTTCCAACTTATTTCTACCAGCAAGGGATCTGGGTAACATGTGAGAACTGATTGTGGTTCTCAGAATATGAGTTTACGTGGTGTTTTATAGAATGTTTGTTTTAGTCATTATCAATATATAAATGTAAAACATTTTTAATAATCAGGTTCCATATCTTTCTTTCATGTAAATTAATATATTTCTGTGAAGATATTGCTCATTCTGCTTGGCTCCACTCACGTATTTTAATACAGAATGTCCTGGTGAGGTGCAGAGATTTATGTGAAATAGCTAAGTGCTTTCAGTGTATTTCCCAGTATTCAGCGTGCATGGCATAAACCCAGTCAGTTACAGGCATACTAAATTTTGGCAGACATAGAAGAGGGGATGAGGAGGAAAAGGTCTGTTTTGCCCATCCTGGAGGCTGATCCCTCCGGCAAACTGATGAGGGACAAGAGGAACATGTACACTTTTCAGTGTTCTTTGGGAAGAGCAGGCTTTACCTGCCAGGTAAAGCAGCTGACTCTGGCAATAGGGAGAGGGCAGGAATGACCACTCAGCCACAACATAGTGAACCAAACTACCCTTGCTAGCACATGGCAGAAGTTTCCATTCTTTGAAAAGGTTGAAGGTCAACGCTGAGTTACCCACAAAGGAACTAGTTCTCCGCTACTCTGGTGAGCTCGGATGCACACCTGGGAATGATTGATGTAAAAACCCGTAATTTAATTTACAGGCCCAAATAACCTTCCAAGTGAGGTGTGAATGAGGACTCCAGTGCCATAGAAAGCCCAGAATAAATTTTTCTGTCCACGTAGAATCTTAACTGCTTGGATCATGCAGGTTCGTCTGGTGCTTGTCACAGTTACAAAGTTTTTATCTGAGTTATAAGTAAAAGATTTATGTTTCGGCTTTTAAAGAAGCAGAGTCTTCCTTTAAACTATTTATGTCTTCTTACTCTGTAGTCTGCTGAGCAACTGACTAGACATATATAAATTTTGAGAAACATTCACGGATACCTGACAGCATTTCAAAATTGCATTGTAAAAGCCTAGGTTTTTTAGCTGCTGGCTTTACAAACACTTTTCTGTAACAGTAGTTCTTCAGAATTGTGGCAAATAATATCTTAATTAAGAGGATCATTTCAAGAATATGGAATAGCATTGCTTATTGGTATTTGCAGGCTTTGTTTCTAAGGGTTTTTTAAAGAAAGAGTGGCATATGAGAGGATGATAAACATATCCTGTCTATTCAGTCAACAAGATATTCTGCCTTTCTACATTACATCATATCTTTGCAGAAAAGTATGTCACAGTAGATGTTACTGGTATGACAGTACCAGCACTGGTGAAATTTGCAGTTACCATTTACATGGCAGTAGTTCACAATGTCTGTTTTTGTTTGTCTACCTGCACTTTTAAATAGGCTACAACATCATGTTAACAAATATTTAAAATTACTTTTGAAAGGAAAGTGTGAGGCTGCATTTTGGAGGAGAGAAGGAAATACACAGGAAAAGCATGCAGCAACTGCAAACATCAATTTTGTTTTTATTAAAACTTCCACAGAGGACTTGTTTTTAATGCTTGTTTAATGCCTAGAAGCATTAAATATGCCCTCTTTATACTTCTAGGCATATTTATATGCCCTAGTGCGTCCTTTACTAATGTAAAGGAGAACCTGCCAAAGTTTGGATTTGGTTTCAGCAAATCTCAGACCTCATCAGTATGATCTCTTTCTTTTGGAGAATATCCATAATCTGTTTCTCTCTGAAGAAGTTGCTCGTGCTTTTTACTTTTACAGAGATCCATTTATTTTACTAAACTTTAAAGGACAAGTATGTGAAGCTACCTGCTAAAACTATTCTTCGAGAACAACTTGCTGCTATAAAAATTGCCAGTTGATCACAGAATCACAGAATAGTTGAAATTGGAAGAGACCTTTGAAGATCATCTAGTCCAACAGGTGCAGGGTGCACAAGCAGGTGTGGAATATCTCCACAGGAAATATTCAAAGGAAGAAGAGTCCACAGTCTCTCTGAGAAACCTGTTCTAGTGCTCTCACAGTCGACCTTTCAGTCAAGAAGTTCTTCCCCATATTCAGAGGGATGTTCCTGTGTTTCAGTTGGTGCCTGTTGTCTTTTGTCCTAGCACTGACCACCACTGAAATAGTCAAAAGCCTTGCTAAGTCAAGGTAGATGTATTGCAGTATTGGAAAGGAGTGAGCAGCGCATATGAGCCCATGAAAACTTGAGGAGACCACTCTTAGGAAGCAGAAACCATGGTGCATCCCCAAACAGAACATTGTCCCTTCCCTGCAGTTGTTTCACATCTCCATATCCAAAGTGGGATGCAGATGTTTGCTGCCATATAATGTCCTGTGTAATTACGCATGTGTGAAGAGAGCAACGCTGCAGTAGTAGATTGAACCTTAATAAACCATTACTGTACTGCCAGATTGGCCTTCTTGTCATGGGATAGGAAGTGACCTCTTCTTGAAATATCAAGCTTCAAGAAACTGAGAGTAAATAAACATTTAGTATTTAGCAATCCTGACAAAGGAGTTAGCCCTGCTGTTAAGTTGCCTTAGAAGATGAAATAAGAGATAGGTTAGTAGCTGTGTCCTATGATCCCAAGAGCACAGAAGGCTTGTGGCAAAGACATGGGCAAGACTGAAAATTATCTCTTGGTTAAATCACCCTGTGAACTGTGTGTAATACTGCAAATTTGAGGAACTTGCATCCATTCATATTTAAGTTACCATTCAAAGCTTCTTCTGAATCTGAACATCGGAGAATTTCAAGGAAGACTGCATCCTAATGCCTTATATCTTGGTTTGTAAATTTTTTGGCAAAATCTTGTTTCCTTGGGACCTAGGAGTTATGGACAAACCGATGATCTCTCTGCGAACCGGGCAGCCCAACCGCATTGCTGTGCATTGGGGATCAACAGGTTCTGACTCCTTATCCTGGGGAGCCCAGCGCAGTGTCACTGCTACATGACGTGAGCACAACCAGTGTGTAGCGGGACCGGGAAAGGGCAGATGGCAGCCACACGTCAGTGGTCTGGCCTGCTCCTCGTCTGACTGCTCCTCTTTTACTGAAATATTAAAAAGGTCATGTTTTGTTCGGGCTATCTGATCTCAAAGCAGTGACACGGTTTTCTCAGCTGAATTGAAAGTTTTGACAGGACTAAGCAGGGCTTGCTTTGTGAGGTTAAGGTGGTTGTTTTGTTTGTTTTGCTGGATTTTTCTTCTGCTCCTCCTTTTTATATCAATATAAGATTGGAAAATTTGTAAATGGGTTTATAAATTAATCCTGTAGATTTGACCTCTTATACCACTAATGTAAAAAGTAAGCTCCCCTAAGTGAGTCAGTAAATCCTTAAAGAAATTGAATAAGCTACTGCATGATGAGTTTGTAAAATATCTCCATTGATTAATTTGTCCTTAGTTTTGACATCAGGCAGTCCAGTAAACATCCGCAGAGTTAAAGCTCAGAACAATATTAATCCTTAGTGCAACAGGAAATTGCCAAGGGTGCAAAGTGATTAATACATATGGTAGATGATGATGCTAGACACAGGTAAATGGCTTCTTTGTCAGATAAATGGCTTCTTTCCTATGCTGGTGATATATTTGCACCAGACATTATTATCTTCTGATTACAGAAAGAAAAAGTAAAGAAAAGGAAATATTCTGAGAATGAGAGACATTGGAAGGGACGGCATTTGAACAGAGTAACACTAAGCTGCTACCCAAAGCAAGTGTTAGTCAATTAAAGGACAAAATCAAAAGGACTCCTGCTCCACATGATTAAGAGGTTAGGAAATGTTTTGTGATACAAGGAGTTACAAGACCAGAGCTGTTTCCGGGTGGTAATTTCCATGTACAAATCATTCATGAAACTGAGTCCAAGCAAGATAACTGATTTCTGACCTGAGCTTAATTTCAGGTGAAACCATTTTATTCAACATCTTGACATTAAAGGCAAGCAAAAAAGGACCAAACCCTGCCTTTTGGAGGTAAAGAGGTCGATGGATTGTAAAGGGAAATCTTGCACAGCAGCACGGCTCCCCTGCCTGGTAATGCCGAAGGATGTCACTGAGCTTGTTGCGATTTGTTCATTTGGTAGAAAATTATTGCCTAGACCAACCAAGATACATTCTCTGTTTTGTACTGTACTTTATACTGACTCTTACTTCCCAGCCCAAAATTCATAGCTGATTTACAGCTGTATGGTTTTATGTCAACATTGCCCTGTCCTCTCTCCTTAATGTTTACCTCCTGATATATTTATAGACTGCAATAGTATCTATCTCCTTGCAGCCTCCATTTTGCTAGGTAAAAAAAGCTAAGCACTTTTATTCTCCTGTGTCAGACAGGGACTTTATTCCCCTTTCCATCTTCACCGTCACTTCACGTGTACTTGTTCCAGCTGAAACAAATGTTTCTTGAAGGTGAATAAGGTCTTGAATGAATGAGGTTTCCTCCATCAAAAAATTCACAAAGGCATTTATACTTCTCGATTGCTCTGGAAAATACCTTATCTTACACTCTATGTTTTCAGTGTTTGTTTGTTTGTTTGTTTTCTTCAGAACCACGGGGCATAGCTTATTAAGTTATTCTATAATCAACAAATATACCCATTTTTTTCTTTCCCTTTTGTTTCTAATCAGAGAGTAGAAAATTTATAGCAAAATGTTCTAGTTTGTAAATGCAAACAGCTACACCTGAAATAGACATCTGAAGCAGGAACAAAGGAAGTTGAGGTAGCTAGAGTCCGTGGCTATGAAAACTTTGCTCAGTTTCTGCCTAACTTTGGTGACACCTACCCTCATCAGGTAGAAGCCACTTTTCCTGGCACACTTTAGTGACCTCCAAAGTGATCCCCCTCCTTTAGTGACCAGGTTTGCCATCACTCGAGGTGAGGAACCTAAAGTGAACTTTCAAGCACAGCATCCACAAACATTCCTGATTCTGCGGACCTCTGGCTAACTTTCCTGAGATCTACTGAAAGTATTTTGGCACTTTGCACATTACCAGTAAATCCCGGGAAGCAGGTAAATCTGGAACTGTGCTGTGACCCTATTTGCTCCTAAGATCATCCAGCAATTTAAAGGTAAATTGTTACAAGGCACCATTGTGTTTGACATTCAGTGTGAGCTTCGGCTGTAGGTGTTTGCAGCATGAGCAGACAGATCCCATTCAAATATCAGTGAAATAGCTCTCAAGATGCCACTGACTGTATAGATTAAATCTCCACAATACCTCACTCATAGGCACACTGGAGACATCTATAGTTCTTGGGATACATCATGCCCCCAAATCCAAAAACTGGCAAATCTATGTCCTTTTTAAAGCCCCCAGAATTCAAAAATCAAACATTCCTCTAATCACCAAGCTGATCAAAAACCTGAAGAGTCCTGAAACTGTAGCATGCCAAACACAGAATAACAGGAGCAGAATACACAATAATGTCATTTTCTTCAAAACAAATAATGTTCATTCCAGAAATATAAATCTAAATATTTTTCTCAAACAGACAAGACTTAGGAAACCTATCAGTTCAAATAGAATTAAGCAACACTATAGGAATTTTCTGTTTAGATCATGAATAATTTTGCAAAATGTGAATAAAACATTTTTTATTATTATTAATTATATCACATTGGTATTTTGCCATATCCTAGGATCGCTTACCACAGTTCATAGCTTTTTGCCATGCCACCTGTGCTACAAGTTAGGGTGAGCGGATTATTTACTGTAGATCATTCTTTCCGCATTCTTTGTGTGCACGTGTCTGACTCACTTCCTTTGACTGGTGTCTCTGAAACAGCACACACACAGCAATGTACATATTCATTAACAAAGAGGGAAAGAAAGGAAGGGAGATTACAGATAAAAGGGAGAGAGATAGTATAGCTTAAAGATCAAGCCTTGGCTAGCTGAATTTAGCTACTTGCATTTAGCAAGCATTACAGAAAAATAAATGTATACTGTTCTATGACTGACTAATCACATACAGGCAATAAATAGTATCTTGCAGTAGTTCTCTCCTCCCAGTGATACTTGTATTTTCTTCTCATTTTTCTTTTGCTGCTGTTTATGACACTTAAAATTAACGCAACATTTGATTGTGTTGGATGTCATTATAAACCTGAAATAGCCAGAGATACGGTAATATGGCTGTTATAATGTCAATGTACTGGGAAAGATATAAAGAGATTTTTTTTATTTCATGGAGAGATTAAAAAAGTCCAAGATTTGCCACAGATGCCATTTTACCTCTTGTGCCTATATTGGTAGAGTGCTTCTCGTATAAGTTATATACACATATTGCATTCATTAGTAAGTAATTCAGTGACTGCTTGTTGGCACTGAAAAAGCAGAGCATAAGTAAAGTTTGCAGTTGCTATGGAAACTGCTTCTCTTGTTGCTGTGCTGGCGCTGGCACATCTGTCAAGGCCAGCAGCTGCTCTGAAGTCTTCCTTCCAATAAACCTCCTCATGATGCTTACATCTGGGACTGGGCCCAGGGCTAGAGGGCTTGTTGCAACGAGAATTCAACACACTACACTAAAAGCTTGTGATTTTTTTTTTAAATCCTGTCTTTGTAAGGCATCTCTGTGCTTTCTTTTCAAAGTTTGAAGAACTACAGAGTAAAACAATTTTTTAAGGTAACATGCAATGTGTAATTCCAGGTCATACACAGCTTAATTATTTTAGTAAATTAAGAAAGAATCTAGTTGATAGATAATGGAGGGCTTTGTGCTTCCTTGGTTTGGTGTGGGAAAGCTTGTGATCCTGCAAGTGCTGAATGTAGGCTTTTGGAACAAGTTCCTTGAGGAGTAGGTTTTTCTTTGGCACCTTATGCAGAAGATGTCCTTTATTTTATTCATCAGCACTCCAGACCAGATGTGCCAGTGTGGTGTTCTAGACGCACCAACACATCAGAGTACATTCTGGCATTAGCATCACAGGCACTGAGGTTGAGTGCCTGTGATTAACACCACTGCAAAGAAAATCGGCAGCCAGTAAGTGCATAGATATTTTTGTGGTTTACATATAAACACAGATTGACATTTTTGTCAGCCAGCGACCCTTGTTAAGGCAACGTTTGTCTGCACATACACAAGCCAAATGAAAATTTATTTTGTTTAATTTTTCTGTGACACATTAGATCATCTCACAAAGTAGTAATCATTAGTGCATTTCATAAACATATTGAATGGAAAGTGCGTTCCCAGGTACAATTTTCCATAACTAATGACGTACATGGGGATACTAAAATGAAGTGAGAAAACTCATGCAGGTTTAACTTAACTTTGCAGGTTAACTTTTTTATTCAGGTACTTCTTTTAAAATCTGAGCCTGGTCTTTGCTTTCAGGGCACAGGATGTTTTGCATCATACGTGCTCTTCATGGCTTGTAGTACCTTTTAAAAGAAGATCTTGGGGCTGGACAGAGGCTGCCTGACTTCCTTGTAGTAAATGCAGCAACTGCTCAGGAAAGACAGTAATACTACAAAATAATTTACACTTCAGCTGATGAAAAATCACCCAGCCTGAATGTCAAGACTAATATACTTTTACATCTAATGTTATTTAATAGCTAAAAACAAGAGGAAAGCAAACACTATGCAACCAACTTATCAATCGCAGACCCTCAGAAAATGCTTTGTAGTTTGCCTTTTAAGAACTGCTGGTGTACCACAGTTGCTTCTGATCAATATTCCACTCTTTATCAATTATGTATGTGTATTTTCCTTTCATGATCTAAAGATGAAGGATGAACCTGAGTTTCTAAAAAGGTGACACAACCAAAAAGCAGATTGTTGAATTTTTGGTTCCTGGAATACTTTCCTAAATCTACTCTGAGTTAATATAGCATTATCTGATTGTAAAGAAACTTCTAAGGCTTTCCTTTTATTATTTATATTGCACCAGACTCCCTACTGTGCTATAATCAAGTTACTTGTTACTTTTGTTTAAGTATAATTAACTTCAGAGATAAGGCAATATTAATTTCAAGATAACAGGGTAATTAATGGTGTATTTACATCAATGTACATCCAAACAGTACTCATCTCATATTTAACCCTTAAAATCCACTTGGGAGGCATGTTTGGTAGTAGTTGAAAGGAATTCACGCGTGAAGATCATTGAATAGTTGTTCTATAGCTGAATCTTTTAAAGAACATTACCACATTTATTAGTGTTCTGAATCTAAATGGAAAGCCTATTTCTTTGGCTAAGAATCACTTGGAAGAAAAAATAAAAGAAAAGAGATATATTCCTGTCTGTTTCTGTACACTTTTGCTGTGGAAAAAATGACAGTGAAAGAGAGAGTGTTTTGCATTTTGCCGAAAGTTGTACCTGCAAATACATTTCTAGAATAAAAAGAGGAAATGAAAGGAAAGGAAAGGGAAAGGAAAGGGAAAGGAAAGGAAAGGGAAAGGAAAGGGAAAGGAAAGGGAAAGGAAAGGGAAAGGAAAGGGAAAGGAAAGGGAAAGGAAAGGGAAAGGAAAGGACAAG
>VWPW01006732.1:265271-395572 GCA_013389825.1 Crypturellus undulatus | reverse complement strand
AAAAAAAAAGAAAAAAAAAGAAAAGAAAAAAAAAAAAAAGAAAAGAAAAAAAAAGAAAAGAAAAGAAAAGAAAAGAAAAGAAAAGAAAAGAAAAGAAAAGAAAAGAAAAGAAAAAAGAGAAAAAAGCAAGCAAAGAAAAGAAAAAAGAAAAGAAAAAAGCTTTTTGATAGGATCTTAACATTATTATGTTGGGAGCTATTCAGCTGATGAACTTCATGGAGGAAGAATGTATTTGTTAAAAGGAGTTAGTTTGAAAAAGTTCTTAATAAATTTAATAGCCATGTTTACCGTCTGGTGGAGTTACCATAGCACAAGCAAAATTGTCAGGTTAGAAAGACATAATTGTCAGGTTAGAAAGAAAGGTTTAAATCACTTTTCTCAGTAGTTCTTGGCCAACATTTGGTATTCCAAGTGCACGTGGATGTGCTGAGGCACTTGGCAAATATGTTGTGGGGACTGCAGCACAGATACACACAAGTGTATTTCTGATGAGTTTATTTAGCGGTGAAATGACATCAAGATCCAAACAGCTGCAGGGCACGGTCACGCTCACTCTCAGGAGCAAGTGCTGCCAGAGGAAGTTCAGGGAGCCTTGTTTACAACCATGAAACAAGCTCCCTACTGATTTCAGTACCTGACTTTACACGGATATACAAACTTAGTGCAAATTGTCCCATCTGTCCCTTCTCCTTGTTTTCTGTGCTGGCAACGCAGCTCCCTTATCCCCAACATGCTAGAGTCCCATCTCACAGTGTGACCGCAGTGAAGATAATACAGTGGGCCAGGGAAGGAGGAAGTACAAGCCATATCTTAAATTCTCTTATTTACCCTCAATACACTCTGGTGGTATCGGAACGTGTAATTGTTCTTGGATTTGAGTTGCCTGAGGTGAATGCAGATGAGAGGCAGAGCACTGGATTGCCTTGTCAAGGCCACACAAGCAAATGAATGATACAGGTATAGATTTAATTCAGGAGAACTTGGACTGCTTTCCTTTTCTGAACATTTTCACGCTCTTTTGTATGCTGGTAGATACAATCAGCTTCAGGTTGTTATTTTATTATTCTGAAAAAATGTTATTTTATTTCTGTGCAATATCCTACACAGTCTAAATGTTGCGAGCGCATTTCCAGCTCAGCGGGCTTTTTACAGAAGATAGAATTGGCCACCAGAGTTTGGTCTCTGTAAACACTCACTGCTGGAGAGTTGAAGTGTCATAAAGGAGGTTGCATTCTTTCTGATACTAGCATTTTCTGCATGTGTTACTCATAAGAATGAAAATACCTCAAAGCACAGAAGTACTTTTCTTTGGAAAGACTGGAAGCAATTTGAGTGTAGGGTTTTAGAGATGCTGCAGGAATTAGGCTGCCCAGAACTTGACTTACCAAAATTTACAGACCTATTGGGAAGAAGTGAAATTAACATTCATCCATTTGAATTGTCTTGTGAGGTCATCTCCCTTCCTTCATTCATTTTTTAATACAGGAATGATTAGAATTGATATAATATTATTTTTCTGATGTATGCCTTAGAATCCTATATTGATTCTATATAGACTTCTATAGACCCAGTCTAGAAATTGTCACTGCTACACAAAAAAAGGCCTTTCCTCTGGTTCACTTGCCCAGTCTTTTCATTGCAGAAACACAACATTTTTCTTACATCTTTTAAGCATATAATCACACCCTGCATCACCTTTATTTCCATGTTCTTTATCTCACTCTATTATAGATTTAACATTCCACTCTGACTCCCCGAATTATTGCTTTTTCAAATAATACTTTTGCTTTCTGGACACTTTTTGAGATATGTTTCATCATGCATGTGTTGCCCATCAAACCAACTGCTTTTGCTATTACGATATAAACAGCAAGTGTCATTTCTCTCTCTCCCTATTTTTTCGTTCCCCTTGCTGTAAAATACATCAGTGTTGCCTAATCTCTCACTGATAATACTGTTCCTGTCACATAGGTCCTTATTTTGATTATTTTCCCATGCCTTAGTATTTCTTCACACAACATCTTTTTGGATGGTAGATAATTAATACATCGTGCTTTTCTCCCTGATGAAGATTATATAAAACTTCATGGCATATGCCAGTCAGGAAAAGTTTAAAGTAGTGTTTTTTTCTATATTATTTAAACTGCAATATAGCAGCAAAAATACAGCTACTGATAGCAATACAGTACTAAAAGGGATACTGTGCCAAATTTGGTGTCAGTAATTCAATCATTAAAGAACTGCAGGGGATTCAGATAAGAGTTACAAAAACGAATAAACTATAAAACTGAAAAGTATGCCTTACATCAAATGATCTGAGAGATTCAATTGACATAGATCAGAGAGTAAGCTGGAGGTATACACTGAATTTGTGGTTAGCAGGAAAAATTAACTCATGCTGTCTGATCTATATAATCAAAAGATACTCAAGTTGCTTGGCTTCCTAAATCAAACCCAAGGATATTTTCTAGTTAAGCCAGATATTTCATTCTTTAAAGATGTATGTTACATGTAGTGAATAGAAGAGTCCAGCTTGTGACGATAGTCTCTGCAATGGAAAGGAAATAATAAGTTTTGTTAAACCAGATGATTCCAACAGATAAGTTTTATTTTCTGATGCAAAGGAAAAGAAAAATAACAACAAATCTTGAACCTCGCCACCATGATAGGAAGAACATATCCTGGCAAAATCAGACAACTGTTTAGATTCAAGTATATGAACAGATACCAATGACACAAATTTTCTATATCACTCCAGAATATTGGCCTAAATGCTGTGTTTCAGCTCCAGATGTTGCCAACCACTGATACTTTGGAGGAAGATGAGAAAACAAATAAACAAAAACAGCAGGAAATTTTCTCCTAACCCCTTCTAAATAGCTAATTAAACTCCTTAAGGATGAGCTCCGATTAACATGATTAGATTAAAACTTAAATATGATGGAACTGAGGCAAGCCAGGACATAAAAAAAAAGTGGGTTGAAGATTTGGAATCATAGAATCATAGAATGCCTAAGGTTGGAAGGGACCTCTAGAGATCATCTAGTCCAACCCCCCCTCATCTAGTCCAACCGGGGGGGTTGGAGTAATGAGCTAATGAGCTAATTAGCTAATGAGCTAAATTTTCTCAGTTCATACAGAAAAAGATGAAATTTGTATTTATTGACTTGGCAATTCAAATGAACAACTAACTAGACAGACTGTCATATAAGCCAAGAGTGTCTCAGTGAAGCTGCATATGTAGAGATATAGCCAATACTTCCAATGCCTTTTGCTGATAAGCATTTTTACTTTAGTTTATATTTGAGTTTATCTGACTCTTACTGCTGAACACTCATCCTTGTCATACCAATATACTCAATGTTGCAAAATGTCACTTCTTGAACACTTGCAGCATGTATCACAACCAGATTCACTGAGCATCTTTTGTTTAATGTGCAGAGTAAAACAAACTATTTCAGATGAGCTCCACAATGCTGCTTTTCAAGCCCAAGTGGTGAGAGATTAAGCATTATTCTTGCTTTTCTTTTCAGTCCTCTCTTTAATAATGCGTAAAGATGATTCCAGTAGGTAATAGGCTTTCAAGTTATATAGAAACCATAGCTGGACGTAGTAAGCTCAAAGTGGTGATGTAATGGAAGGCTGCATTTACCCACACTGGGATAAGGAAGGAGTTATCAGCCATTGCCAGTTTACACAGGAGGGTAGAACAAGCATACGGTAGCTGTAAAGCTAGGAAAAGTCACACTGGAAATGAGACCAGACACTTGCTAAACAATGAGGGTATTTAAGCATTGAAACAATTAGTGCTGTGATTGGCTCTCCATTACGGGAAGTATTTCAATCAAGGATGAAAGTATTTCTCAGTAACATGTTCCCCTTTCAACCGTACTAGGCACATGATCACCCCACAGCACTTCTGGTTTTGTAATCTGTGAGGCAAATCCTGCAGCACCTTGTATCACTCTGTGCATGTGGCAGCTCAGTGGCTCAGAAACAGGATTTGGCCCTCTCTGCCTGTGGCAGCTGAGGGACTCTGCTTGCATAGGGGCCTGAAGAGCATACTCCCTGCTCTTCCCCTTGCTTGTAAACACACATTCAGTGTTTTTATGTGTGAGATGCCAAATACTGTAAAAATGAGATATATTTGGGTCAGGGCCTCTTTTCCTTTGTTTTTCTCCTATAGCTTGCTAACCAATTCATCGTTGTTGTGGGCACTGCAGATGAGGAAATGAATGAGGAGTATCAATAAATGAAAAGGAAACTAGGAGACTCACCATTTAGTGTTGCATGGAAAGTTTGCTGATGTGATGAATACAAATGAAATCCATTAACTTTAGAGCAAATTATGTTCCAGTTGCAATCTATGTACTTTGTTGGTTTGCACATTACTGCAGCTAAAGCTGTCAGCTGAACTAACAGGTACAAAATATCATTTTGAAATGTTTTTGCTTCAATAAGTATCTAATTCATGAAAGGGAGACAAGGAACTGAGATGTTAAGAAATGCTGTGGTGATAGATTAATTTCCTATGGACAACAACGGCAGTTGAGCAACTTGAGCAGTTAGATGCCTTGCAGAGGTCTAGAAATTTGGACACTTTCCTTTTCTTTGTCTTCTCGAAGAAGACATAGAGTGAGCATAATTCCTTTACTAACAACTTTCCCCTGTCTCCAAAACAGAAATGTATTCTTCCTTACGATTTCAATTCTACATGCTCTTTACAGCCTTAAAAACAGGGCATCAGATTCCCTTTTTTTCACTTGTATTTTATTTTCTTGGGCTATCTTGCCAGCACCTGCCCTGTGGTATTCCTTCCCGGCTAGTCGCTTTGTTCTTATTTTCCTAGTACACCCTTTGCTTTCTGTGCTGCACAGTACTGGATTCCTTAGGAAATCACTTTCTTGCAAACAACCCTCTTTTAAGCTCAGTCCCAAACAATTTGGTGCAATCCGTGTTTCCCTCTCTGGGTCTTTTGATTGCCAGTGCTACTGACACAGTGACTCATGACAGGGCTACACGATAGAGCAAACCAAGCAGCCTCCTGGCAAGGGGAACCTTTTTTCTTTTGCTCCTGAGCCTTAAAATAATCCTTCATTGATTTGTGACATGCTTGATTATATCAATAGGCCTGATTTGGGGGGTTTTTGTTTGTTTGGTTGGTTGGTTTCATTTTGGTTTGGTTTTGGTTTTCTGATCTGAGGCCACAGGTTTACTTTTGAGTATCCAATTAGGACTCCTAAGACTTATTTCTTATTCCTTGTCCTGTGGAAGTCAAAGAGAGAAGAGAACAATGAAATAGTTAATGAGTAAACAGCATTCTGCTATCCAAATAATCCTTTATATAAGAGTCACTTTACTCTCTTCCAGTAATGGAAAAGAGACTAAAGTTTCATTTCCTTCCTTTTTCAGTGTCAAAATGGAGTCGTGGAGCTCTGGTGTAATGACAATTCAAGTTTTCCAAGTATGTTAATTTGGGAAGTTCAGAAGATCTGTGAGTGTAGGAAAGGAGACAGAGATATGTGCGGGATATTTTTATAAAGTTGAATATTACATATTTTGACTTATTTAAATTTAATGAACCCCAGAAAGCACTTTTAGTGTTTACTTTTTCCTCATTTGATTCTAATTAACCTTTCCCATGATTCAGATGTCTGACAAATGTGGAGGGCTGCAGGGCTAAGTGCTTTTTTTCCCATGATTGACTTTAATTAAGCTTGCTCTAGGCTTGAAACCCTTGTAAACTTAGAGAACTTTATTTTAATTGCCTTCTGCCAGATTTACTTATGCTAGACAAATATTATAAATCAAATACTAACACTATTAGAAGAATGAAGAACTGACTTACAAAGTAGTAGTCTGCCATAGTGAAATGTGTTACATTTTAAATCTGAATAGAAAGTGTTATGGTGGAAGAAATATGACTGATCTCACAAACTTCTGGAACACTAACAGCTTTTCCTTTTTTGCAGTACAGGTACTGTAAGAGACGGAGTTTAAAACTATTGTTATTCTGCTCCAGTTTGAACAGCAATAAGCAATATTTATGCTCCAGAGTTAAATTATAAAGTGGGTACTTGAAGAACTTATTTTGCTCATTGAACTGCTCACCAACTCACCGTTGCAAGTGTTGGAATGAGTCAGTTCAATCTTAATTAGGTGTTTTTGTCGCCTAAATCACATGGCATACCTATAGCCTGAGTCAATCCTAAAAAAGTCATTAGGAGAATCAGACAAAAACTCAGGCACCACTACTAGTACAAATAAATATTGATTTGATTATTCAAAATATTACAAACTAAACCACTCCAACAGCTATTTGCAGAAATGAATGAAAGATCAACCATATTTTTAAAGTAAATACAAAACTTTTAGCCAAATAAATGTTGGTAGTTTTTTTTCTTTGCTTCCTTTTGAATGATCAAGTTTTGAGGTGAAATTCTGCCTGACTCACATCACTGCCATGACAATGAATGACAAGTCTCATTTTCATTCTGTGTTCCTCTTCTATGGACTGAACTCTGAGCTGTGGAGAGACATTCTGATCAGCACCAAGGCAAAAAGCTCCATATTTTTGTTCCCTTTTTTCCTCATAAAGTAGGTTCTGAAGGATATGCCGAGCTATGCTTCCTGGTTATACTACTTCTATGACAGATGGAAGCACTGGGTCTCTCAGATGCTAAGATACCATCCTGAGAAAACCTTTCACATTTGTTTTGGCTGAAAGCTCGTATTCTTACAGGAAGAAGTGCTGAGGAGTTTTACTGGAAAGAAGCCTAGCACAGAACTCTTGTGCCTAATTGAAGTATAGCAGTATAGTAATGATCTTGAAATAAGGATTAATCTTTAGTAACCAACATCCTTTAAGCAAAAGATGACAGAGATTAACCATGATGTCTCAATCGTGATGGCTGTGTGTTTCCATTTTTTCTCCCTGTTTCACCATATGGCAGAATATTCTGAATTACAATCAAAATGATTATGAATGTGGCTTAGATGAGCTTCATTCCAAAAACCAGACTGTTTGTACCTGGACCCATAAGCAGTGCAAAGAAATAGCTAAGTATTTATTTAGTCAAGGCATTAATCCATATTTGAATGTAATTATTTATAATATAAATGTAATTATTAAAGAAAGGTTCTCTGGAAATATATTCCGTGCAAGATAATAGATTGACAGCTCTGTCAGCTGTATTTATCCACCTTCTGTGCTCTGCTAAAGTCTTCAGAGTAGAGGCTTCTCTATGGGGACTACCTTTTGTTTGGAAAGAATAATTTTCTTTTGACACTTGTCCTCCAAGAAGGCAAATTAAAAGCAAAGTGGCAGCTTTCAGACCTCTCCCAAGGACAACAGGATACCCCACGCCAGCCGACAATCAGCTGCCAGAGCCTGAATCAAGAGGGCAGCAGTTAGTGTTCACGGAGAATGAATAGAAATTAAACTATCTAGGAATCCCCTTGACCGATTCTAGCATGTTTTCAAGGCAGACAAGGATCAAGTGACCATGCTAGAAGAGGCACAAGTGGAATTCCATTTTTGATGCATAAAAAGCATCTATTTTAAAAATCTTAATGTCCTCTGAATAGCAGAATATGATAAAAAATCTGAAAGTATGAACCATTTGGTTCACTTTTTTTTTTCTTTTTTGTGCTTGTTTCTTTGTTTAGTTAGTCACAATTATTCATGAGAAAAATCTACAGTGATATCCTAGCTTTAATTAATTCTATTTTACATTCCAACACTTTAACTTGCTCTTGATTAGCTTCTAAGTGGTTTGACATGTCTATCCTTAATTCAGAGCAACTGCCAAATCATTTCACAATTTATCAGAATGTGAAGCATAACTTTAGCCAGAAAGAGCTATTTTTCTTTGAGAGTGAAAGTGAGCTATTACAAAAGGCCTAGGAGATTTAAGAAAAATGGTAATGTCATCTGAAATTTTGTGTGGGAGACTCCTCTTTAGATTTCCAGCAAGAATATTAAGTAATTTCTGCATTACAATGATCCGACTTCAATGAAAAATGTTGTCTACATTCTATTGCCTTATTTAGACTAAGCTGAAAGCTCTGAACTCCATTATACATGCTCATTTTGTGGAAATATTTTCAATGCCATGTATTTACCAGATGAGTATATTGACAACTGCTATCTGTCTTCAATGACACTTATAATTACAAACTAAACAGTAACATTTCTGTCTCAAATTGTTTTGCCGTTAGTTAAAACTGTGCAAGACAAGTGCAATAAATGAAATATATAATTCTTTTTTTTTTTTTTTTTAGCTTTTTCACTGACTGCAAAATCCTAAGTGTAGGCAGTCATATCTCTTCCCTATCCAGTCACTGTTATTTGTATGTAACTCTCTTGCCAACTGTGAACAGTGGGAACAAGGACCTTATGCAGAAAGATCCTTTTGTAAAACTGATTAAACTATGACCTGTGTACATTTATGTCTTTTCTTCTGACTCAGCAAAATTAAACTAGAATAGTTAGTTTACAAAAAAAAAAAAAAAAGCAAGTCCAGGGCAATTTTGCAGATCAATGAAGTTGTGTAAAAATTGACATGATGTTTTGATGCATAGGAAACAATGGAGGAAATATTTCCTGTAAGTTATTTGGTTTTAAAAATGCACTGTATAATGCTGTGGCTTTTCACAGAAAATAAATCTTCAATTTGAAATTCACTGATTTCTTTAAAGATTGCAAAAAAAAAGTAAAGAACAAAAAACTTAAACAGAGCATCAATGGTATTAAAACAAAATATTTCAAATTTCTCCACAATGTGTTTTCCTTCACATTATGGTGTGGGCACTGAGCAAGGACATTGATTATTGAAGCACTCTCACTGGCAGGATTTGGTTATTTTCAGTCCCGCAGGCATTGCTCAGATCCTGCAAACACAAAGCCTGTCCACTGAGAGAGCAGAAAGGATGAAACTATATATATACTGTTATTAAGACAGAGCAGAGCAAACAGTAGGTAAGGGCCATGACCAATGGCACAGCTGCAGCGTATTCAGTTCCCAGCTAGTAGGAACTAAGAATATAGTCAGGCAGAGATTCCCTGTGGCACTCACAGTTTGACTTATGGATAATTAGAGGTGATGGGCTGCCTTCCTCCAGGCCAGTGAAGACCATCCTTCCATTTCAGTGTCTAAAGTGGACCTAGGCTCTCCTGGTCTCTGTAATAGCAACTCAATCCTTTTTCGATCTGTACTGCAAAGTCAACTATATTTGACTCGTCCTGGAGTTTGCACTAGCTCATGGCATCCCTCAAGCTCCTTTACGCTATGAACAAGATGTCTGCTTTAAAGAACTGATTGAAAAAAAAAATCAAACTGGCAAAGGAAAGAGTTACGGAGCAGAGAGGCATGGCAATGCTTCTGTGGAAAAACAAGATGAGACTGGAACCCCACTGTTCCCAAAGCATAGTATTGTCTGACGTCTCCACTAATTACAACTAGACAGTTTCTCCCTTTCTGGGGAAAAAATACAAACCAAAGACAAAGTACGAAAAAACACTGCAAATAATGAAAGGAGGAACCTGCTAGAAATCTCATATGAAGAAGGACATGCTTTTTCAGTGAGTAGAGTTTGTGGGCTTTGAGGGGAATATTTTCCTTCATGAAAGCAATAATTATCTGACAAAATGCAAAGAGGTGAATTTCTTTAAAACTTTCCTTCTTCACCAGTATTGTTTGTGTTGTTATGATTTGGCTCACATCAAACTTAAATTCATAAAATAACTTGCCATATTGCTGCAGCTGGCTGGATAATGTCTGTTCCTGTGTTTGTCATTACCAAGTGAAGAGACCTGCCAAATTATTCAAAAGTGTATTGCAGTCCCAGCTCCTCTTATTATTCCTTGCCTTCCCCATTCCCATTCTTTTCATGTTGCTGTGCTACACAGGGATATAATGAAGAAGTTATATAACTAATTAAAGCAGATGTATTTTTAATAAAGACTTTAGGATTTATTTTTTTGAGAATTAACAAATTAAACTCTCAAGTGTATCTCAATTCTGTAAAAAAAAATGATTTTTTTTTGTTTTGGTTTGCAAGAGTGTTGTCAAATTAAACTCTCAAGTGTATCTCAATTCTGTAAAAAAAAATAAAAAAGGATTTTTTTTGTTTTGGTTTGCAAAAGTGTTGTTCTCATATGGATTTTCCCAAAGAGTTGAACTCTTTTCTTGATTTACCAGCACACAATGTGCCCAACCCATGACTATTAAAGCATGTAGTCAAGTCAGAAACAAAGAATAATTTAATGTAGCCATCAGAGAATCTCTAAAATTGATTCCCTCTGCATGATTATTTAATCTTTTTTATTCATTGCATTATTAAATTATAAGTATACTTTCATATTTATTACAAAATGTACCAACTCAGATGTAATTGCCAAAAAATATTAGGCCCAGAAGGAAGGCTCATTGAAATCATTGAAAAGATTCCAACTGACTCCATTGATCACAGGTGAATATTTAAAACCACATGGATATCCTACTGTGATTAGTTTTAATTAAAAAGTTTTCCATTTGTAATTAACTGCCAAATTTTATAATGTGCTTGGAGAAGAAGAGCTAAGAAAAAAGCTGGAAACATATTTGTGATATAAATCAATGTTTCTGTCAGTCTGGGACAGGAAGAAGAGGAATGGAAGATCTGAAAATTTCCATCTTTATACCAATACCAGGAACAAAAAGCTCTCAGATCTTAAATACTTGATTTTACCATTTGGTGCTTTCTTTTCCCACTCCTTTTACTGTTAGGTTTCCATCCTCTCTTCACAGTTTCTTTTCTTTATTTTCTGCTTGGAAGTGACAACAGAAAAGAAATAAAGAAGTGAGACAGAAAAGAAAAAGGACCTGGTTTCAAAACCAAAGAGAAAACTCTATTATTGTCCATGGAAATAACTTACAAAATAATCATTATCTAGGTGGTAAAATCATCATTATTAATAGCAACAGAAGCACTGGTATTTGAAGAAAATCTGTATGCAGCTGTTAGAAAATTACCTCTACAAAATGTTTAAAGCCAAATTCAAAGAACAAAAAGTGTGTTAATTTGTCAGCTTTTTTTTCATGTTGCTTTTTTTTTTTTTTTTTTTTTGTTCAAAATGTTTATCAGTACTGGAAAGTTTTGTCTCAAATAGCTACTTTCTCGTTTTAGCTTGTGCATCTCAGGTTTGGCAGACTGAATCCAGGGTGATTACCTCTGCCTGTCTTTCGAAGCGGCAAGTACTGTGCCGCATCCTTTTGTCTGCTCTTCTGTTTGTCAGGAGCGCTGGTTCCTTCGTTCACAAATGCCCAATGATGGAGGTAAGCCGGGACGGGACTAAACCTTGCAAGGATCTGCCTCGTAGTGCTGGGCTGTGGATTAGTGCCTGGGGCTGTAACAAAGGTGGGAAACAGAGGCACACTGTTCTTGAGTATGGTGAGCAAACAGTGCTGAGGATACACAGCAAAGGTTTCCACTCTCTGATCATGGAGTTTGTTTTGCTGTTACCTGTGCCTGTAGACTGAGTGATAAGCAAAGGGATCACTGTAATCAGTGTCTAGGTAGATGTGTGGATGTGCGTGTAACTCCCACACAGACACAGAAGGAGAAACCCTGCAGGTTCAGGTACCTTTTTTGTGAAGTAGCTTCAGGGTGACTGAGATGAATCAAATGGTTTGAAGAACAAAAGTTCAGGCAAGTAGATATAGCAATAAGCCCAATGATTTATGAGCAATGTGAAGGATTTACCACATTCCTGCATCAGTCCACATGATAAATTTGCTTTGGTCACTGCCTTCTGACTCACCACAAGAACTAATTTGCAAACTTGAGATCTGAATTGTAAATTACTCTATTTATTATTCATGATGAATAGAAAATCATTGTATTAACATTCCCATTTTATTCATTTAATATTTGACATTGATTAGAAGTGAAATGTTCAGATAAATCTTCCAGGCATATATAATTTTATTTTATTCACTATTTCTGACTTTGTCTTTTACCTTCCCACATCTGAACTCTTTTCTATTCCCCAACTCTTCAAATATACAGCAATTTGAATTCACAAACAAAGAAATAATTTTAATTCTTGTAAATTTTGAGGTTTCTGTACCTGGCTGTGACTTTGGTTTCTTTATGGTGTACGTTATTAAATGTTCTTCTTTTTTGCTGTTCCCTTGTTCCTACGTTTGCTCTCTCCTATTTCTTGCACAATGAAAGGTACTGTTTAGCACTAAGAAAAAAAAATGCAGACAAATGGTTCAGAGGCCGCTCACATTTCTCCAAAATGCAATGGGAAGTGTGAAGCAGTAACATGTGTCTCCTCTTGCTATACATACGAATTGCTTCAACTAATTTCACAGTTGTGGAGTGAGTTGTATTTCTAAGGAGCAGGTTTTATTTTCTAATTATTATTTTAAAGGTCAGCCCGTCTGGTCAACAAGCATACCAGTGACATGCGATAATTACTTATCTGTCAGAAGATAATGGTATTAGCTCACATGAATGCACTGACAATATCACAGTGAAAATAATTTTCCACTGGAAAGCATTATTACATTTTCGTGTAGGTCCAATTATGATAATCAATATAAATAATAGAAGTTGAGTGGGAACTGAAATTGCAAGCATGTAAGATACTCCACGGTAATTTCACGTGTATCCTGTGATTTCACACATTCATCTTGTGATAAATGAAGTGCTCCTTGCACACCTTTCATGGAGGGTTAAACTGCCTGCCACGTACCAGTAGGTATTGAAGAATTGCTTCAGTAATTTCATAACTTAGCTTCCCTAGAGGTAAATGGTTACTTTACCTCTATTTTAAAAACATGGACAAACATATCTCAACAATCCTGACACTCTGAGTGACAGGACCAGATAGAGTTGGGCATTTTCAAATGCCTGGACAAAAGTGAGTAGGGTCCCCTAAGTAGCATAGCTCTTACAAAAGAGAGATGAATTATTTATTTTCATGTTTTTGATTAAAAAAAGCCTTATTTGGTCAAGATTTTCAAAACAGACTGAACAATCCTGTTTTTAGGAAGTGCCATATACTGACTTGAAAAGTGGGCCATGCAAGGAATTTGAAGTTGTAGATGTCCAGAATGAGACGCAGAGGATTATTGATCACATCTGAAAAGCCTGGCTTGTTTTCTGGAGCTTCCTCAAAAAGCTATGTGGCAAATAGAAGACTTAATCTTTTAAGGCAGGGCACTCTACAAATTGCGATCATTTGCCTTAGTGTTGTGCACAGTTCTAGTAAAGAAATCCATTCTGTGGACTGACAGGGCAGGCAGCAATATTGACATTGTTCCCTACTAACACAACAGCTTTAAAACCTAGCCAGAGCTTCATAGGAGACCCGTGAGCTTTCTGACATTTACATTCCCAGTCAACCTTGGCAATAATAATGCCAGTTCTTTTCTGGGTAGTAATAATCACTTTGCTTGCGATTCAGACAAATGAATCAATGCTTGCAAGTGAGACGCCTAAACAAAGGACACAGGATCATGAGAGTTTGCCAGAATAAACATAAACTATTGTAGAAGAAATGACACTAAGATATTGATAGAGATGGGGTTGGCAGGGAAGTTCAGACTATGTTGAGAGGAAAAGAGGATCCTAAGAAAGTAAAGAGAGTTAGAAAGTAAAAAAAGAAAAAAAAAAAGAAATCCAGAATACGTCAAGATAACCCATATCTGTGCAAAAAGAAAGACCATTAATGAATAATTACGGATATAGATTGATACTTAGTGAGTACAAACTGGAGGACGTAGAGCTTTCCCTTTGGCGTTGCACTTTTTCATATGACAGGAGAACAGGAATTCCTGTCCTGATTACCCATTATTCCTCATTCTACATCATCTCGTGGAGTGCTGCAACCAACAGAGCTCCTTGTAAGCCCCCAAAGAGCAGTCTGTGGATTCACCTTGAATTTCTGACTGGGTCTGTGTGATGCAAGGCTACTGTGACGCCTTCCAACAATGATGATGGCTTTGGCACACTCTGTTGTTCCTCACCAGAACAGATGCCAATGAGGGCATTCTGGAGCAGGAAAGAGAAAACTGGTTTAGTAGGAGTGTAAAGCTGCTGTGAAAGTAAGTGTAAAGAATGTAGTATAATTATTAAATTACCATTAAATTACTGAGATTTGTCATTATATCTATCATAAAACATTAGCAATGCAAAGGGAACTTTGCTTTATCTCTTAAAAAAATTACTTGCTATTGTGCTTATATTTAAAGAAAAATAAAACTCACTTTACAGCCACACCAATTCAAGCATCTCCTAAACTTTAATACACAGATTCTCTAGAGCTTGTGCAAGTACAGGTGAACTTTAAAAATGCTCTTCTGCACAGCTGGCAGAGGTTCAGCACCTGCTGTTGAGTCTCAGTCAAGGACAGAAGACAGGACACTGAGTGTTGCTGAAGGATTGTGACTGAAGAGACGAAAGATGAAAAAATCTTCAGAAAAGCCCAAGTAACTCTCCATGCCTCCCTAACTCCCCTTATGCCAGAGTCTTATGTTAGACCAAGCCTTCTGGGGAAATGGTGTGAAGTACTTAACCTAGTGAGTTTCTCCAGGCATTGCATGCTCACGATTCTGTTATTTGAGGTGACCACAGCTTCATGACTGGCTTTATAGTTTCTGTAAACTTTGGTCATTCTTTGACCCTTTAAGCACTCATAAAAATAAAAAACTATGACCCCAAATGTCCAACTGTTCTTGTCTTCCACAAACCATATCAATGCACAGAGGACGACAGTCACAAGAGCATGGATACCACAGTCTGTGGAAATCTTAAGGGAACTAAATTTGGGCAACTTCTCTGTCATTTACAGTGGATACTGGAATAATTACAGCTTTGGTAACTTCTCCTAGTTTATGCTTTTAACTGTTTTTAATTTGAGGATCTGGAAATAGTCCAGCCAGTTCCCACTTCAGTTTTAGAGATTAAAATAACAAACAAACAAACAAAAAAAAGTAAAGAAAATATTCCCACTTGTCTTGGTTTGTCTGAAACCTGTTTTGACAAATTCTAGATTTTATGCAGAGTTAACCTGTTAACATCCGAGAAGTTTTCATGAAAAAAAAAGTTAAAACATTACTGCCAGTTCTAATTCCTCAGTGCTCTGAACTATTAGTGGCATCTGGGAAAGAAAGGAATGCATATTTCCATTAGAAGTTCTAAACAATTGGAATAAATCATTATGAAAAGTGAGCAACATGTGAAACAGGCAACACATAACCAGAGGCCACCTTCTTTGTCACTGTCACTGGTCACAAAACTCTGTTTGCAACCATGGCAACTGCCGGTCCAAGTTTACAGCATTGTTAACAACAAATTTTGAAGGCAGCTTACAGCAGTATTCTCTTTCAAGCAATATTATCTGCTTTCACTGCTGTGCCCTATGGATATGTATTCTGACCCTAGGCTGCTTCTCTCTGAGGAGACAATCTGTACGAGAGCCATTTAAGCCCTATAAGCATGCATATTTTATTTATATCAGGCAGATTGACACTCATTGTGCATAGTCTCTCCGGCTATTTGGTATTATATTTTCTTTCAAAAATGTGTGTCAAATTAACTTTCTTCAAGAAGTCGCGTGAAAACTCTTCAGAACCCTGAGAACAGGATTTTTTTTCTGCGAGGCAGTGAGCCTTTGAGCTCACCCTCTGGTCGCAAATGGTAATTATGGCAAGTACATATCCATTCATAAAATTCAGTTGTTGAAAAGCTGATAATCACTGCCTTTCCCTCCTCACAATTCAATTGTAGGAAAAAAGGCAAATTGTTCTGGATATAGTACCTATAGACACAATTTAGAGCCTGTTCTGCTTTGGACCTAACAGCTAATTCACAAGATACTTTTCTCTTTAAGCAATTATTTGTCTTTACCACAGAAGTCCCTTAAGCATTTCCCTAACTTTTAAATGCATGGGTAACATAAAAGATTCTCTGCTCTAATATGTCCTATTGACAACATCTATTCATTTTTAGTGGTAGCTGAATTAAATGACTTACCACAGCTATGTGTTCACATACGTTAATTATTTGCTTATATGGATTGCTAAATCTGGACCTTAACCTTTTCAAATTATTTACAAAAACTATTCAGAATTGTCGTATTTTCTACATGAGTGGAGTTCTTCTACAGAATTACTCAAATCTAAGCAAAGACAACTTTTCCTACTGCCCTTCTGAAGACATGGTGCAAAACTATTAATACCTCAAAGCTATAGACTGCTTTGGTCCTGCTATTTGTCATTTAGGTAAGCATAAGTCTGAGTTTTTATCAGTGCATTTCTTCTATTTATTTTCCTAATTTACTCCTTCTTCAACAGACCTCTTAAATTTTTACTGTGTGATCCAGCTATCCCACAAGGAACAGAAAGTTAGCTCTGACTTACCACAGAGGCACTGTCATCTAGAAGTTTAATAAACTGTGTGGTAATAAAAGGTCATATGATGCACTGAAATGTTTCTATACACACTTACTCTCTGTCGAAGTATAAGTACATTTGAACTAATCTGTTGGAATAGACATTAGGAAAATATAATGCATTCTCATTTTTGTATCTTTGTCCTTACTCTCTAAAAGTACCAGCTGTACCTGTGTCTTATATGAAAAAATTACAAATACTTTGCCTGTGAACTTGCATTCTCTAAAGTGCACAGGATGCTTCAAAATTTAGCATCAAATTTGAACTCCCTATTTTTCCAAGGGGGAAAGATCTGATGCAGATCCTATTTGCATCAGAAGCAGTTAGCAGTTTTCATCAAACATCAACTGAGCAAAACCCTGAATAGAAACCATGTCCCTGGTAATCTGTATTCATAAGTTTCAGTGACTGTATTGGGAATAGTAACACGTTTCTAAGATACAGATTTTGCAGTCAACTGATGAAATCAGAAGAAAAAAAAAGGCACTACTTCAGATATATTTGCCATAAGGTATTTTGTGAGGTTTTTTTTAGAAGGAAGAAAGGCGTTACAGGCTAACAAGTTTTCAATAATATACCCAATTGAATATTAATTCTTTGAAATTATAAAACATATAAAGAAGGAACATTATTTTTGTTTGTTTCCTGGCTTTTATATTTGAGTCAATGTGAAGAAGGAAATTAACACTCAGACAGTATGCTGCTTTGTACCATCATTTTTTAAATCTTCATTGATGTCACCATTTAATACAAAATTATCATTTAATACAAAATTTATTTTCTGTCTTTTGTTTCTTTTTTGACTCATCTGCCAAGCAGAGTCCATACCCCCATCCCACCTACTTGCTCCATTAGGCTCTGTGCTCAGGACATTTCCTCACATTACTCCTAGAAATTTGTCAGCTAAAGTGAAAAAGAAAATCGAATATACTGATGTGAAATATACTAATATAAAATATGGTAATGTAATAAATATATTTCAGCCTCTAAATGCTGATGTGGAAACTGGCACAGGTAAGAAGCGCCCATCATTCTACTATTATGGGAGCTGAGACTTCCCACTCAGTGTGTATTTAATTTAAAATATCAAGTTTTTTGTATTTTGGGTACCGAAGTCATGCAGTTTTCTCTAATTGACAACAAAGAACAATTATCCAAAACTTGAGACTGTAAAATACTTGAAAGTGAAGAATGAACCCAAGTTAATGTCTCCAACTGACAGGAAGAAACACCTGCTTCTAAATCCTGGGAGATAACTGAAATTAGTAGAAATTAAATCTTTAAACAGCTATGAAGGAGAAATGCTTTGGTCTAACATTGGCAAACTGCATACCACCTAGAGCGTTTGAAGTTTTTTCTTCCTTTTACTTATGGGATAGCAGCTGAAAAGCCTTAGAGACATCTTTTCTTCTTAGGAGATACCTTGTGACTATGCCTCACAGAGTCTGCTACTCAATATACTCTGTACATGCTTTTGACTATACAAATATTCACAAAATAGTCTTTCTGCAAGCATAACTTTACTTTTGTATGTCCAAAACAGCTTTTTTTTTTTTTTTTGTGAAACTACTTTTGTGAAATAGTATTATCTTGACTGAGAGGAAGCAGGTGAATGCCAGCTTGTAAACATTCAAGAAAGCCATCACACCTGCACCTTATTCCAGTTCCATTTATTTTAAAAGGTCATTTTATCTCCCGCAAAGGGTTGAGTTTCCTCTGACAGCCTCTCTTGCTCTCTCCATTTGGGATGCACAGCTAGGCCCAGGTCAAGCTGTTCTACTGATGGTTCTGTTCCTATCATCTCGGACTGATCTGGGTGCCAGACAAAGAGGATGGTTCCTGGGTCATCCATGTTCCTTGCAGCCATGGAAAGCCTTCTCCCCAGCCATCAGTGGAGTTCCTTTTGAGCCCCAGGGACTTGCCCCAAGCACACGTGTTGTGACCGTTCGTGTGTAGCAGTGGGAAACATCTGACAGGAATCATGAAAATTATCCTTTCAGAAGGCATCCATCAGATGCTTGGCCACAGAACAGCCTTAAATTTGAAGGTGTGCCCATTCAAGGTCCTTTCCTTCAAAAAACCTAGAGACAAACCCTGGAGATTCAGTAACTGTCAAAATATTTTTGAGTCTTTTGGCCTTCTCTCTTGCCACTCTCCCACGTGTTACACCACCAGAGACAGTGCCGTGAGGCACATGGATGCCATGTCACATATATCAAAAAGAATATACCATTTTCATACACAAAGCCCCTGAATTTCATCTCCATATTTGACATAAAGGATAATTGTGCTAATTTTCATTTACTAAGTAAATTATTTACCAGCTTTTCAAAAGGAACACTTCCAAGTACTATCTTCATTTCCTTGTATTGCTGTCTTCACTTTGTTCTGCTTAAAGAACCAGTGTCCTAACAGACCCTTCTGGCACTACTTAAGGTCTCCTGATAAAAAAGGCAAACACTTCTGAATGATTTCCAAGAAATACAACTGAGCCCAAAGTAGCGGTAGCAATTGCCTGAGGTAAGGTGGAGAAGCAAATTCTTGCTGTGCGCTTGCTGCAATGTGATGAAGCTGTTTTTAGAAGGCAATGACAACAATATATGTGCCAAAGGACTGTTGGTTTGATATTGTGTGCAGGAACCCTAATTTTACCTGTTATTTAAGAACAAGCAGAGGATGAAACATTAAGCTGTTTTGTTGAATCAAGATCCTGAACTATTAGATTAAAAATACATTTCACTTTCCAAATATTATCTCCTCAATCCCTATTTGTAATCACAAATAATAGAAAAAATCTCCTCTATTTATATCCTGGAGGCTGACACCCTGTTGTACCATTTTTATCTGACTGTTTCAGAATGGAAGGAGACCAGAGTGTTGTGCAAAGACATTTCTCTGTCTCCCAATTCCGTATGTTATCTGTCTGAGGCAATCAGTTCAGCACAACATGATGATGCAAGGGCAAATTGAAAAGAGGATTCAGAGATGAGATGAGGATAAACATGTATGGGGTGGGGGGTTGAGTTATCATTTATTAATGTTTCATGAATAATAAACTTTTTTCTTGTCGTCGTTCTCCCTGTTTTCGTGAGAAGAACATCTGCTTAATAGTTAGCAATGACAACTCGTTACATTAATTCCACTCAATTATAAGCTTTTCTGAAATATTATAGTTCAGAATTTATAGTTCAGTGGAACACATGCTGTATGTCTGTTGATTTGAATGATTAAAAGATATTTAGTATAACCTGTACCAAAGCAGCATAGAAAACAGTTTTCATTGAGCAGAGATTTTAGAGCAACAGTCCGATATAGCTGCTTAAAACAGCTTTTAATCTGTTTGGTCATGGAATGCACATGGTTAACCCTAAGAATGAATGTCACTAGTATGACAATTTCCTGTGATATTCAGGATATCACTTGTGAATTGCTTGTGCAAGTGTACTTGGGACACCCAAGAAACATTGCTGACTGTAGCAATGTAAAGGAGAAGAGATTTATCTTGCTAAATTGTTCTTTCCTGGGTTAAATCCTTCCTAATTCTCTGTGGTTACAAATAATGGTATTCATCGTTAATGCAAATCATCTGGAGAACCAATGGTAATACTTATTCAAGAGAAGTTGCTTGACATTTGAGCCATGCAAAGAAGTCTTTTAATATTCAACATCTTAAACTTGCAAGGAAACTTAGTACAACATAAAGCTCTTCCTTTTGGTAGATACATCCTGTTAAAGGTTTGGTTTCCAAGCACTGTAAAGTTAACATTTTCATTAAGAAATATATGAAGATGCTGCAAAGAAGTCAGAAATGTATTAATTCTGCACAATATATTTAGCTGACCCTTAAGGTACATATTTACATCCAGATGTAAATAATGCATTCAGTAAGCAGTAAGGCTTCAAGTGGAGAGCGCAGAGGTCTGCAGGAGGCTGATCAACAATAGTAGGCCAGTTTCCAGCTGGAACTTGGTGTACCTCCTACACAGCTTTGCATCTGCTCACACACCAGAGATTATCCTGATCCAGGAGTTTGCACGGGTCATTGTCAGGAAAACGGCAGGAGGATTAATGGAGCTTGGTCTGATTCAGCACAGCCATCCTGAAATGAACAGTAAGTTTTATTATTTTCCATTATTGTTATTATTAATGAGGCAAAACTGTCTGCCCAAGTAGACAAAAGTGATGTGCAAGAAGAGAAGCATGTTGTGGTGATCTCTGAGCCCGATGGCTTAAGTGGTCTGTGCTCGTGCTGTTTCCAGAGTTCCCAGATTCCATCAGTCACTCTCTGCTTGATGGAATTAGGGTTTGATACCAGGGGCAGACGAGCTGCCCATCAGGACTGCTCTTGCCAAGGCATGAGGTACCATGCTAGCACGGGGAGCTCAGCTTGTCAAGTATATCACAGCTTTCCCCTTGCACACGCATCCATGTGAGCTGTGTCTGCAAGGTCCTGGCCTGCGAGACACATTATCCTGGCTTTTCAAAATGATTCTGTGTTATTCCAGGGATCTCCACCTGAACCTGCTGGAGGTGTAACACACACCTGCTGCAGTGGCATCAGAAAAAAGGTTTGCATCTTCCCCAGCCAGGGCCTTCGTCGATACAGCCCGTATCCAAGGGCACCATGAGTGAATCCACAATACTGGATCATATCCTACTCATCTTCACTGCAGATCAATAAGTACTTCCAATGTAGGATATCACATTCACGCTAGTGCAACAAGCATCAGAACCTTTAGGCCCATTGTTTCTAAACAGAGTCTGTTCATTTAGTTTGTTCTTATGTCAGCTAACTGCAAGCTTATATTTATGAATATGTTCACACAGAAACAAATTATCATCACCTAAACCTTAGTAAACACAGATCAGCTTTGGATGTTCCAACTGCTAAGAAACATCTTTATTCACCAGGGATTTTGTTTGCGTATAGCATGACTTGTTTTAGATATAGGATAATTAACGTGCATTATTATGTAGCTCAATTAATGATATCAGAATCTGGTCAGGATTTGCCGGTATCTTGTTGATACAGAAACAAGCAAACCTCTGCTTTTAGAAGTCTAATTTAGAATTTAATAGATACAATAGCTATTCATTTTTAAGTATGGCCAATTGACCACACATCTGCATAAAGCTCCAGTTTCATAAGAGATTAGGGACATACTTTGTTAAAAGTTTCTGCTTTATGACAGGGGAGATTTGTGCATTTTAATTAGCATGTTGAGAAGTCTATTTCAAGAATGTGTAGGAGTGGTCTTGCTAATTAGGGACTGTCAGAAATCTTACATCAACATAGTTTGGGTATACATTATTATTCTGATGTCTACTATTTCTTCTAGCCACAGCATTTACTGTAATTCTTGATCTAGTTCTCAGCTTAAAAAGATGAGGCTCCAGGGCTCCTTATTATCTCAGCCAATTTACTGATGAGTTGGATATTATACAATTATTAAGAGCATTAACACTAAAACTATATAAATAAAAGCACTAAGGGAAGGCTATATTCAAGTAGACTGGTCAACAACATTACATTTACAGCATGGATATGCTAATTAATTAATAAAAATAAAAGTGATCAGTATCATTAATATTGACCACAGGTTTTTTTTTTCTGTTTTAACTCCATAATTAAATTCATTATATTAATTCATTGGCTACAGTTATTCTTTCTGCTTGCAATGAATAATATGTGAGCATATGTTAAATTTTTGAGTTTAATGGCATACCAGCACAAATCTTCTAGGTTTCCTGTCTTTTTCCTAAAATGACAGCCATTCATACAGGAGATTTTAGCAGATAGAAAGGTATCATAGATGAGATTGTATATTTCTCATGTTAGATCTAACAATGTCTAGATCATAGTAATTACTACTTTTTTGAGTTTCACAAATGCTAGTCTCAGAGAGACACTTTTTTTTTTGTGGAAACCCTTAGCACTACAGAATTTAGCCTTTTTATATAACTGTCTTTTCATTCTGTCCTTTGTTGCTTACTGATGTTCAAAATACTTAGGACAAAACTGACTTCTCAGTCCCTCTGGCCACCCATATAGTGTCATATCCTGGTTTTATGCATTCATTTGAATAACTGTGTGAAAATAAATACCAGTGTAGTTTCTCACTGTCTTTTATGAGCAAAAAAGAGTAAGTCAATATTAGAGTGGGTTGAATATCTGAGCAGAGAAATGTAGTTCAGTAGAAGCAAGCACGGGCATTTTACTCTAGCACTACCACTGTTATAATACTTTTCCTGCTCATGCATCCTCCTCATTTATTAGCCCCTGCCTCTAATGTCTCTATTTCTGCCTCTGGTGCTGTGTTATTTCATTGCATTTCATAGCCTATTTCATTGTCAAGGAATGGTATTTTTGAATCAAGTTGGATTAGGTAAAATGCAGATTATATGTGTGTATTTTAAAGGATTTCATTTTGTCCTGAATATCAGGAAATGAACCTGTGTGCCATCACTATAAAAGATAGAGATGGAGTAGAAAGAGCAGCTGGTAACTTCTGAGGGAGTAGGTCGGAATAAAGGAGAAGAGGCAAAGGCAAAGACACATAAGTAGGGAAGGGAGGGCTAAATTGCATTTTCCCTACTCTAATATCACCAATTAAACTGCTTGCTAGCTACTGTCTTATACATTATCAAGTTTTGGACTACCCTAACATGAAAAAAATTTTGAATACCAATATTACAAAAAAAACCACATTGTCTCTGGGTTCTCAGACCATTGATGCTAGTACCGGTACTTCTCCATAGGAAGCTTAATCCCATGCATGGTGTTGGTGCAGGAAAATCTTTGAAAAAAAATAACAGCAAGATCTCTAATTTACATGTCAAATTAAAAGATTCTAGGCTTTTTTTTTTCTTTTCTATTTTTGTGTTTTATAGTATTAGTGTAAAAGTAGTTTCTAATCAGTACAGTTCTTCATTTAATAAAGTGGCATCATGATTGAAGGCTTTAAAAGAGCCTTGTCTACATTTCTTGTTCAGTCTTAGTTAGAAACAGGTTAAACTGATCACCAGAGATTCTCCTTCAGCCCAATGCCTTTTCATGAACAATTTTTTTTTTGCTTGAGCATCACATTCAGCTTTTTTTAGAAAACGGTTCCTTTCCCAGTAAGAAGCAGAGCTCGTAACAATCTGTTGACTTTGAAAAATTCTGAGAATTATGGATTAGTGTATGGACTTGGATCAAGGACAAACTGTTTTTGACTCAAAGTCTAATCATTTCTGTTCAAACCAGTTAGCAGTTTTCAAATTAAGGATATGTTCCTGTGAGTTTATAGAAGACTATGGAAGATGGAAGATCTGTTAAATACACAAGACAATGTATTAACCCATGTCATTACAACAAAATATTTGATTTTTTTGTGGTGAAATTATTTTTCTTATTAATATATGGCCAAGTAGTCAAAACATAATATATAGAATATTGAAATACAGACCAAGGAAACAGCAAAGAGTCCTAAGGGACAATATCTTGAGTGAATATGTGCTAGACAAATATTTATTTAAAAATAGGTCACGTTTGCATTACTTCATTGATAAACGTAGCCATTATTGCATGTTATGAGAATGCCTAAGAGCATAAACTCAGAACTCAAGTGCATAAATAGCTTTTCAGAAACATAATAAAAAAATGCCCCTTCCTCAAAGGACTCACTATCCTGCTGTCAGATCTCATGAAACAGATAAACAGACAAGCAAGGTGGGAATAAATAAAGAAAATAAAGTGATGAAATCAAGAGAGTTTAGCAACAAAGGGATATTTCAATGCTCGGTTACTTCGCTTGTGCAATATTAATACATTTCAACCACATCTTAGATCGTATTTGGCAGATAGTACTTAGAAGAAATATAACCTCTCTTTTTCTAACCATTAGAAAGTTGTCTCCTACCGCATCATAATTTCCTAATCCTACAGATATTCCTATCCTGTACCAGGCTATTAATTTTTACTTCTAATCACTGTTGGAAGTTTTTATATTTTTGAATCTCATATCTTCCTAGAAAAAAGTGCTGATAGAAAAAAGCTTTTTGAATGTGTTTTCTCCCACAGCTGGAGAGCATGACACCACACAGTGAGTCCAGATATTGATCCAGACAGCATTGGCATGAAAGTTTATGGGATAGCTTTCAACTAGCAAAGAACTGTGTAAGGTAGATAGTTCACAAGAAACAACATTCCAGACAAATATGATGTTTTGCAATTACCACAGGGATGAGCCAAACAGTCTGAAAAGAGTTCTGACACAATGATTCACTGTAGAAGATGGAGAAAAGGTAGAAGAGGTATGCAATGATACTGTAGATTATTCTATAACTAGCTAGTTTGAGAATTGGAAATTACTAATTTTCCTCCCTATCATATACTAATAATACCTATCATATGCTAATAATAACAATCATCTTCTAGCCCTACACACAATTAGGAGAAGGGGACTACCTGACATGTAATCTATCTCTAAATAGCCTCGTTGAAAATCTGAAAGTTGTTGACCTGCAGGTTTTCAGCAAGAACTTTCTTTTCCTTAATAGTGATGGTGGCAAACATTTTTATGGGAGATCTTAAATGTATTTTTCCTGCTGAATTATCACCTCTTGTGACTATCAGTAAACTACTTGGTGATTACTGTTTGAAAATGAACTAAAAGAATGACTTTTAATCACTGTATTCTTGCTTATTTAGAATTAGTCAAAGGACACACACATCAAGAAATGAGCATGCCTTCTGACAGTGTGTGTCTCTGTTAATTGTCCCCATTTAATAAATGTCACATATTAACTGAGGATCTCATTCTCTGGAATTAGTAAAATAAATCCCTCTTGGGTTTGTTTGCTGATGAGATATAGGCGGCAAGTATTTTATCTGTATATGCCTCTGTGTGATACACAACAGGAAAAAATGATGTTCGCTGCTTATTCTGCTTGAACACAGCCCTGTTTGCATCCCTGAGTATTTTAGGCTGTGCTTTATATCACACTGACTTCCCTCCGCATGATCTGAACTGATGAATTCTTCCTTCCTAATAACTTTGTATGACAAGTCACATGTTCTGTGCAGACACTTAAGTATTTATTTCTTTAATCATCGATACTGGGCCCAAAATGGTCTGAAAGCTAGCCACAAAAAGATGTTAGCATCCAGCTTCTATAAAGAGCCTACTAAAAGCAGGAGAAAATGCTTCTTCATGTCTTAGCATGGGACTACACTGACAAACAAGCCGACAGTCTCCCTGTAGCAGTCTACCTCAATATCCAGCTGACCAGGCATGACAGCCAAACTTATTTCAGAAACACAATACATATATTTCCTTTATTGAAGGAGTATGCAAATGGTGACTGAACTTATAATGCAACAGGCTCACTACAGGGTTGTGGTTGGAGGTGATGTTCCTTGATTCTGGCTGCTTCTCACCTCCTTTCATCAGGATATGCATTACTGCGTGCATCACCTCTGTCTCCTCAGGCCAGCAACCGGTGAGTTACAAAATGGGAGGGAATACTTCGAGGAAGGTGATGGACTACAAAGCTCCTCTGAAGTCGGCAGTAGGTAAACCTTAGCAAGGGTCATTAGAGAAATTGCCCTCCAACAACATCTGGAGAATTTAAATCCTCACTGACTGTGCTTTCCATCACCACCCCTCCTCATAGCAAGCAGAGCTGGATTAATCACCAGGCTGACTCATAGCCTGTCAGGGAGTCCAGCAGTAAGAGCCAACTGTCTTCCCTCATTACGTAGCACAAGTCCACTTAAATACTTAAGTGGGAAAATTAAGTAGCTCAGAGAGAGTTCTTTTCTTATCATTTGCATTAACAAAGTCATCATCCACCTCTTTGGATGAATTTGTGTCATCTGCTTGTTTTCCTGCACTTCACAGTCTGTTTCCTAAAATTATGATCTTGGACTGCACACAAGTCTCTAGAATATAGGCTATCTTAATATTATTCAGAAGTTACAGAGCATGAGAAATTAAAATTAGAAGAGAAAATAAATACCTCAGAATATAACTAAAGTCTCTGAAAAAAATGTGGGTCAAGGTGGTTTTAGTTAGGAGTACAAGAAAAAAAAACATGCTGAAACTGTGGGGTTCCCAGGATATGGTAAGTGTATAGTACCATGTTTTCCATGAGTATCTTTAATAACTTGGCTACTAGATGCTCCCATCCACTTTACATTTATTGAATATTTAAAACATGTAGTCCCAATATAAAATCCTCCTTGAATTTTTCAATAACTGACATGAGACCCTTGATCTCATCTTTTGAACTTCTGATGTGATGAGAGAAGAATCTTTCATTAGCGTGCATCTGCAATACCAGGGAGTAGAAAGCCCAAACCTATATCTGGAGTACCTTTGAATCCTGGTGACTATAACCTATTAATACATAATTTTGCAAACAAACAGCACACAAAAACACACATAAATGGAAACTGTCTTACAATTTTCCTCACATTGGTTATTGCAGACATACCCAGTATTATAGTATTGACCCTGTTTCACACTTTACTGTGTATGTAGCATGGTGTAGAATATTAGAAAAATAGATTTTTTAATATTATTTTCAAAAAGGACTGCACACACTTCTAAATTTAAGGATTCTAAAGCTCTAATTACCAGTTCAAAACAGTCAGTAAGAGAGGAGAATAGCAGGTGTAAAGAATGAGGCAACCAAAAGAAAAGGAATTAGAGTTATTAAGAATTCTATAATGAATCTACTTGCTATTCTGCGGGAAGCAAGCATCTAGATACTCGCAGAAATAAAACACATGGTAATGTATTGATGAGATATTGGGATGTACTTTTTTAAAATATGCCCCAAAATACAGCAGCTAATGTACACTTTTTTATAAATATCTATAAATATTTATCAATGAAATATATTGATATGAATATATTGATATGAAATATAATTCAGTGAATAAGCAAGGATAATTATGTAAGCAATAGAATGGCATCCTGAAATTAAAATATACTTTTTCCCCCTGAAAAGAGAATTGATGATGTGAAGTGCTTAGTAACCTTACTAAGTGACTCAGAGGAACAAGTTTTCTGAGCAGAATGAGTGACTTCAGTTGACTTCAGCAAGAGATGGATTTTCATTTTAAAAGTCCAGAAGTAATATGTATTGTTTCTATAACTCACATTGACAAACATCATCAGTTAGTCACCCTTCTGTTGGTATTCTTGATTACATCCAGAACTGATGTAAGCATGCATGCAGACAAACTGATGTAAGCATGCGGACAGACAAAAAGGCTCTTCTGAAATACTCTGGTAAACAGGCAAATTTCTCCCTTCTCTACCCTAGACTATTGTCCTCCTAGTCAGTTCTGACTTTTTTCTCTTAAGAAGCAGCCATTTTATATTCATCCCGACACACAAATTGAGAAGACAGTGGCAAGATGAGAGGAATGTTGGAGAGGTGATTATTTACCTGTTTGCCACTTCAGAGGGGAAGTGTTTGTCTGTGGGACACTGGTTGTCAGGATGATTTGTAGATGAAGTTCAAGTTAATAAGTCTATCCTTGATCTTTGTAGAGATGTAGAAATGAAAGGCTCCTCTTTTTCACTCAAAACAAACTAGGTAAATATGTTCCTCTCTTTATGGCTTCCTGAGGCTGAACGTGACAAAGAGCTTGCCAGAATGTCCCATCCCACATCAAAAAATAATACTGGAGGATTCTAGAAATAATTGTCCCTCCTTCCTATTTCTGTCTGCCCAGGAAAAATTCAAACTAGAACACTTCGACTTTATTAAAATTTACCAGATCCAATTCAGATTTCTGAAATGGAGGTGTCTGCATCTGAAATGGTCATCTAGACTTCCTCAATAGTCAGTGAGGAAACATTCAGTTTCACCTGAACATCATCAAGTTTCTCTTGATCCCTCTAAGATATCTGGATTATAGCTGTTTTCCTAGATATCTGGGTGTGAATCAGTAGCCAGATATCCTACTCTGTCTTCACTCAGTGGGTTATGTTTTCCCATTGATAAGATGAATAAAATCCAGAAGCAGTAAATAAATCAGTAAAATTGGTTTGTATATTAGTTGACCCTCTTGGGCCAGTGGAATTAGAGGAAAATCCACAGGAAATATTTTTTTTCTTTACTAAGCTACAGAAAAAGAAAAGAAAAGATAAGATAAATTAAAATTAAATTAAACTTAAACACACTATTTGTGCACCAGGATGTATTTAGTTAGACACACTGTCTACCACTNGGCCAGTGGAATTAGAGGAAAATCCACAGGAAATATTTTTTTTCTTTACTAAGCTACAGAAAAAGAAAAGAAAAGAAAAGAAAAGAAAAGAAAAGAAAAGAAAAGAAAAGAAAAGAAAAGAAAAGAAAAGAAAAGAAAAGAAAAGAAAAGAAAAGAAAAGAAAAGAAAAGAAAAGAAAAGAAAAGAAAAGAAAAAAGAAAAGAAAAGAAAAGATACATTAAAATTAAATTAAACTTACACTATTTGTGCATCAGGATGTATTTAGTTAGACACACTGTCTACCACTGAAATTAGTCCTGAAAGCCTTAAGTTACCTATGTAACTTAAGTATGTATTTGGCAAATACATAAGTGAGTTTTCAAGAAAGTTGTGGTACACAATATTTGTCCAAGGATCTAAACTCCAGACAAGAGCTGAAACAAAGGTTCTCTTGTAGTCCCTTCTTGCTATGTTCCTATGAACCCATGAAAGGATAGAAAAGATTCTGTTTATAGTCTAGACAAGTATTTATTCTTCCAGTACAAAGTAGCAAAGTTATTAAATTTCAGGTATCAAGAAGTCAACAATTTATTTTAGTTCTCTGATTTCTAGGAAATGGAGAGTAATCCTCTTTCCCAGACAGGTAAGTGGTATTTTGACTAAGTTATAGTTAGTCCCATCATTCAGACTGCTCTATTTCACCTGTGCTCCTTTTATTTTTATTCAGCTTTTATCAAAAATTTTGGGTTTTTATTAATCAAACTAACTCCTTTCTTTTTGATGGCTGATTGCATATGGAGTTTTGCTCCTCTATTGTCTCCTCTGTGCTCTTAATTTTTTTATTTGTGAGTTAAAAAAATCTGCTTTGCTGGTCACATTGAGGGAGTAAAGCTGTCTTGTTGGGAAAATGTTTTGCTAAGATTCAAAGAACAAAGAATCAGAAGTCCTTGAGGTAGTTTATGCATGCAGCTGTTGCATTTTTGTTGGTTTGCTGTTAATGAGATGCTATTGGAACATTTGGAAACACAGCCTTGAGGATCATTTAACATAGTGAATCATCAAATTTAACCTAAGTATAGAAATACACAGGGAAGCTAAAGAAGTTATCTGTTGAACTGCAGAAAATAGTTTGTATTGTTTAATACAAAGTGAAACACTTAACATGTCTGCACGTGCTTGACAAAGTAAATGATGGAGAGACTCAGCGAAAGAAAAGTTAATTTGAGTTTTAAAAAGCAGGTACATATATGCCTGTCTTTTTTTTAAACTATTTTCTGAAAAAAAAAATTGAACAACTTGTAAGTTTTTCTCTGTGATATGTGGGAGATTATTTAGGAATCTTCTCTCTTCTTGGAAAGATATGTGCCTGTGAATGGGGAAGGGTCATTTAGCTTTGCAGTCTAATACAGTTCTTTTATATCACTTTGGTTGTGCAAACTTAGTCTTAGAACCAGCTTAATCAATTATGTAATGATTATTATCTTCAGGAGAAAAAATGCTGTGAATGTACAGCAATGATGCTCAAGGCGTCTTTCCTACAGACTTGTCTTTTGGTGAGGAGACTGCAGTAGCCTGAAGCAGGAACTTTAGTCAAGCCAACCTCAGGGAAAGGAAGGTAGTAGAGTAGGATACAAGAAACTCAGAGGAGGTTTGAATTAAAAGCATAAATATAATCTACTGTGATGTCAATGCCAGATCCTGGATATTCCAACCCTTGAATAAAGACTCAGCTGTAGAAATGTCTAGTTTTCCACACTCCCATTCAAGACTGGTGTGGGTGATTTGCAAAGACTCCCGAAGAGATACTTAGTTAAGAATTAAACTAAGACAGGACACAGGATTGATATTTAAATATATAGAGGGTTCCTGCAAAAGGGAAAATAATCCACTCTCCATTGTGCACTGGGAGTAGAATAAGAAGCAATGGGTTTAAGTCACACTAGGTAGATTTCTAGTTTTAAGGACAGTTGAGCCCTGAGATATGTTAAGGGAACCTTGGAGTCTTCCATACAGGAGAGTTTATTAGTACCTAACATTTAGCACATAACAGATATCCCTCCTGAATGGAGCTAATAAAGTCTGAGGGTGTCTTTTAGCACTAGATTCACTATTCACTACTTAACATAGAAGAAGCTGTTGGATACTTCTTACAACATTGACTCTTGTTATATATATGTATGGGGAAATTAAACGTATATTTTAAAGTCAAACATAATCAGTCTGAATTATATTTTGAATGAATAAACATTTTCATGTTTATTGCTTTATTTTGTCCAAAAGACAGCTTTTTGGTTATGACAGATTAAACCGAATGAATGATTGCAATTAGAAAGGAGGATTTGCTGTATTTTTTAAATATAAAATTCTTATGTGTAGAATTGAAAAAAAAAAAATAATGGAATCTGTATAAGACATAGTGAGGTGTAAGAATTTGTAAGGCTTCTTCAGTATTTCAAAAGTACTCAAAATTGGTTAGTTCCATGTAGGACCCTTGTGGCATATGCTGCCAAGTCTGGAGGAGATAAGTTTGACTTTCTGAAGAATCAGTATTTTAAGAGTAAAATAAATGTCATGGAGAAATATTAACAGTTAGTTTGTGGCTTAATACAGAATATAACACTTAGCTCAGCTGTTGTCATATTATGAATGCTAACTGTGAATAATATGGGTATATTTTTTCCCAGGACAGTGCACATTGATAATCTGTAAAATGTTGTACTATGTGGTAATACCACAGTGGCATAAAAAAATATTAAAGAGGGCTTGGGCAAAAGCATGAGTCATATGTTTGCCTTAACTAAAAATTCTGCATCTTTGAAAGTATCTATGAATATTTAATAGCACAGTAATAAGATTCTATCTTTCTGCACATTTAAATGAGGAAAGTTTTGGAAGGTTAGCTTTGATCTTGGGAACCTCCTACTTTACAAATAAGTGTCCTACCACATGCCTAGGATTCAGTTCCACATTAACGGACAGCCTTTGCATGTGTAAGTACTTTTTCTATATTTGTTCTTTCCTTTTTCTATGGGTTCCTGTCTCTTAGAGGATGGACTGTTTTTTGTTTGCTGACTATCTATCATCTGCCCACTATGCAGAATTAAAACTTTTTAAGAACTTGCAATTCTCTCACTTTCTGCCCCCTGGTTTTGGAGGAAGTTCAGTCTCAGTATTCATTAATAAATATGACTCAAAGCCTAAGAAAGGAAAGCACCAAAATTTGTGTCTGTTTTCCTTTCCTTAAGTTCACTACTAATGTTAGTTTCTTGAAGGCAGAGCAATGCTAATGTCTTAAGCAAAAAGCAGTTAGAAAGACATCCCAAATCCATTAGTCAATCGAAACAGAGATTTTTTTTTTTAAATCTTGTGCATGAACAACTTATCATAATTTTCTCTGATGGGTGAAAGAAAGAAATTGGTAGTGAAATCCTGCTGTCATATGGTCTAAATGGCGGAAACACAGATCTTTTTACAGTAAGAAAATAAATTGTGTCTCCTTATCTTGTATTTGCTGTTGATTTCTCATCCTATATTTATTGCTTGTTTCTCTGTGTTTTTATGTTTTAAGAATTGTACCACTCCTGAAACACAGTTCTAAGTGAGTGTATTTAGCCCCCTCTATTATTTCACTGTAGAATCATGATGCAGAATTTCTTTTGTATAAAGGAATAAACGCACCCTAAAATTATTTCCATATCTGAGCAGCAGCTGAGGGGACCACCAGCTGCAACTTGTGCCTGTCCTGTGTTCAAATAAAACAAACCATAACGCACATTTTCAATCCAAACCCTCTTGGGTAAATGAAAATTTTAATCATTTAAATTCATAAATTACTATTGTAAGAGAAGATTTTGCAGGCCAATTTTGTGTGGAGGTTGTTCATTTGTTTGTTTGCTCATTTTTAAATTGAATTTAATTGAATAGTTTGGTATAAAACAAACCAAGAAATAGCTATGAAATGAATAGCTATGAACTGAACCCAACATCCTTGAGATTAGTGAGTATCCAGTAGTAAGGTTCCACTGCGCTTTAATAAGGACCACTGATTAAAGAAGCAGTTAATGAGACTAATTGCACTCATATCTCAAGGATTTGTGGGTCTGTCATTTGACAACAAAGAAGAAATTCTTCAAGAAGAAAGGGGAGAACTCAGTGCTGAGGTAAATCTGTTGCACAAAGTAAAATAATCATCTGTTAGAGACTCAGGAGGCAAGATGATTATATATGAGTTAATTAAATAGCATCCAGGAAAAAAATAAAAATAATAATAAAAGGCCTGTAGCCAAAAAGACTTTTTACAGTAAGAGCAAAATGAAGAATAGTTTTTGGTTATTTCTTTGTTCAGATACAAATTGTGACTGAAATAAAATTTAACACTGGAAGTGGCTGTGGAGCGAATGCAGAGAGGGCATGTGGTCTCTTGCAAAAAGAATATTTAAAACCACTTTTTTATCGTATGTTGAAATCACAGTGTTCCCACCACAGTACTTCTCTAATGGGGTAGAGGAATTGGAGTAAGGCTGCAACGCTGTACTGGACCTTAAACATGAATTGTGCCAGTGCTCTGCTTGGGTAAGGGGTCGGGGTTGGAGAGAAATGTAAACATTAACATGAACAATACCCTCTGTTTCCTCAGATCTCTTCCAAGTAGTCAATTTAGTGGGAAAAATAAGCCTGAAAAAAAAGGTTTGACAAATTATTCTAACAATACATGTTATTATATTAATTTACCATTATTGAGAGATTATATAGTATTGATATTCTGCAATTGACAGATTACCTCTAAAGATTTTTATTTTGAATATGCACAATTTTATTTTGAATGCACAAGTCTTTAACGTTATACCATCTGAATCAGGAGTCTGGTGGCCTAAAAGCTCTCTCGGGATGGGAGCACAATGGAAGGGCTCTCGCATGGTGTGGCTACACCAGTTAAAAAAGCCATCAGTACGGCTTTTCTCTCCAGTTACTGTAGTGTGCAGCATTGTTCAGGTTTAATGTTTTCACTGCACAGTTCTGTCTTCTCTCTCCCATGTTTTGACCAAGCCCCTTTTTCCCAGAGTTAAGGCAGCTTCCTCAGATTATTCTTACCAAACAAGCTTGCTTCCTTGGGAGAAGCAAGGCCAGACATGAACTGTAGGCTGCGTGCTTTAATCTAGTGGCTATTGTATTCACTTTGAAAATATTCCCCACCTTTAAGAGCTATCCTAAATGCATTTGCTTTCTTCTGGATGGGTTTCAAAGTGCTTTCTAAGATTTTCTGAATTCATCCAGCTCTTTCCTGTGGAGTTAATTAAAGCATTGACATTGAACACATTAAACAGTGGAGAACTGTTTAGTTGAATATATTGGGAATGGAGGACGCTTCTGGTTTAATGTATTCTTAAGGAAAGTGTTATAAATCCTCATCATTGTCAAACTATAGGTACCACAACCAGAAGGATATAGTTAGAAAAACAAGGGATCCTTTCTCAGAAAATGCCGTAGAAGTCTCCAATAACAGCAGGTGTTCAGTACAGGAGTCAGGTGCCACAGATCAAAATTTGCCAATAAAAATTTTTAACATCAAGCTCATAGCTTCACTGAGCAGATATTTGTAAGGAGCTGTGGACCGTCTCGACAGGGTTTATTGTCAAAATTTACATAAACTTTCTTCACCTTTGAGCCTGCAGCATGTTTGAAAATATTTTCATAATAATTAGCAACTTTATATGTGTCCCAAATTATACCCTAATTCTAATTAGATGTGTCATTAGAGAATCCTGATCTGCTAAATTATCTTTTTGAGTTGATTAACTTTTCCCTTCATATACCTGATTTAAAGTGGGAATCTAATTATAATCTCTTTTCTGATTCAAAGCTCTGAAATATTATATGTTCTTAAATTACCCATCAGGGAATGCACACAGTGATGGTGCTGAATGGCATATTTCACAAGTGTTATACTTGCCATATAAATTATTATTAAATTACATTCCCTGGAGTATACGTGATGACATCTGGGGTTGCTTCAGGCATTTGGAGTTCCATGCCTGTTACCAAATCACTATGGTTTCAGCCAGCTGGAGTAATACCATCTGTAAATTAATAAATGTCACCCTTCTGTGCTACTTCCTTTCAATCCACACTCATATCACGGCTTTCATAGTTTGATCTATTTGCTGCAAATGTATTGTAGAAATGTATAAAAACTGGAATGCTTTCCTTTTTTTTTTACTGTACAAGTGGTAAGGAAGGAAGTTAATGTTCTGTTTATAATAATATGCAATAACAAAAATCCATTTTATTCTGTATATTGTTATGAGGGTTTCATCTGAGGTGTCAAACTCAAAAGCAAGTTGAAAACTGCTCATTACTAGTAGTTCAGATAGTATTCCCTGAGTGAAATGTCAGTCCATTTGGTAGAAATGATGGTTTTACAAATACTCCTAAAAAAAAGCTTTTAGTGACCAAATCATCAGTTCCTTAATCATAATTAGTTCCTTTGTGTAAATTCTTTAGTTCCTTGTGTAACAGAAAGGCAAATCTGCTTTGTGTATTGGAAAATAATTGCATTGTTCCTTGAAAGACTGTATACTAGCTTGCATTTGAATTCAACTTTGCAGTATGTAGCCTCATATTTAAAGTGTAGTTGTAGCACAGTAAAAATGAAAATCAGTCTTTACTCACAAATTAACAGAAAGCAGGCTTGATGCTGTAATAGAGACACAAAGCAAAATCCACCCCTGTGCAAAGGTTTGCAACCATGTCTATGCAATTAGTCTCTCTCCAGGTTGTCTCTGTACTGCATTTGGGATAATCCTGAAAATTAAACATACTTCAGGGAGAAAATGTGTCTGGAGTAGTATTTCTCCAGAATTAGTACTTTCTAATTCTGAAACTGATCCTATTCGCAGTGTGAAAAGCTCTCTCATATGCATTTATCTGCCTCTCTCGGTGCAGCCAACAGATAAGCACTCTTATCAGCCTTTGTACCTACTCCTTCAGCAATATCTCAACAGATCTATGTAGTATTTACATCTTTTTGCACAGAAGTCATTAGTCCAAGTAGGAGTCAAGGATCCGTGCTGTAAGCAAGGCCCAGGTCCTGCATGCTTGATCTGTGCTCAAAGCCCAGATGCTTTGCACTTCCATCATCGGCTTAGTTGCTTTTATGTGCAGTATTAGACCATGTGATCACTCTTGCGTTTCACTACATGTGAAGCTGCTCCGATTACAACGATGTTTCTGAAAACTATTTAGTAAATTCACCCACAGAAGTGAAATAACAAGGACTCTGGTGACTTTTTTGATGTTTGATAATCTGCAGCTCTGTAAAATCAAAAGGGTTATCAATAGAGACAGAAGGTCCAAAAACCTCTTTCCCATAGAGAAAAATTACCACAATTTAATTTTTGAAAAATAGCAAGCAAAAGTAGTGGCAAACCACTATTTAATGTTAAGCCAATGAAACAATACAGAGTGAAAGCCATTAATTCCTTGTATCCTCTGAAAAATGGTGTGCATCCTTATTAAAGTGAGTTACAAAAACAAGTTTTACATTTGTCTCCAGTCATGACTGACCAAAATAATATGGGGTAGGAGTGGTGTCTTTTCAATGGTAAAATTTAGGGAAGCAGGGGAGAAGGTAAGACATCGCATTATTTTGAGGACAATTTTAACATATGTGGCACAAAAAGGGGAAGGAAATATGGAAATGTGCTGACCAAGCCTGTCAACACTAATAGGCTAAAATGGATGACAGTTTTTACTGGGCTTTGCCTCCCCATACTTTAATTCTAGATAATCCTGAGTAATTGCAGTCTGATACAAAATAAAGAAAATCAACACTCAAACTACCCTAAATATTAGCAGTAATCATTCTTCTTTCACCATTCCTAATGACAATAGTGTTGACATTTGCAGGAGGTCTAAGCATGTTTAAAGTTCCCTTGCACCACGCTAGGTACATAAAGGTACAAAATGATTCTTTCACTATAGCTTTTGAAATTTAATGTCAAGAAAAATATATTTTAAAAGAGTATTGAATAAAATGGTCAGGAAAAGGTTAATAGAAATAGAAAAAATATTGAATGATATAAATTAGCCTAAAATAGCTTGATGCATCAGACACATATGTCTTTGTATACATCTTTGTCATATAAGTTATTTCTTACCAACTTAAGAAACAGCTAAGATCATTTTCTCCATAAAGTTCCCCTGTAAATATCAGCCTTCTATCATAAATTATTTACTTAGTAATAATATATAATAACTTATAACTTGCTAAATGCAGATACCTTTTCATCATAAAACTAATGAATATATGTATAAATCACAAGTTTACAATTTCACGTTCTTATATAGTTAAGTTATGAGTGATTTACAAATGTTTCCAGCTGTTGGAGAATAGTTTTATTAAAGCCATGTTATATGTCTTCATGAGTCTACTTGTGGCTTGCTCATTTGACTTCTGGTTTAATTCTGAGAATTTAATTCTGGAAAAAAGTCTGTCTTTCAATACTGAACATGCTTGTCATGAAGGAAAGGCAACATGACAGTTTGACAACAGTGACAGTGTCCATAACATAGAAATCTGTTGTTGATGGTTCCAATGTTAGAAAATAATGAGACCCTGTCTGTAAAAGGATGACATAAGCTAAGGATGTTTTACTGAGAGAGCAGAGGAGAATTAATCTTTGTCAACGTCATATATGTAGCAGGAACACTATGAGAATTCTTGAAGAGCCAGGTAGACTTTTTTTTTTTAACACAGCTGTTATCATCCCACCAGAAACAATAGAGATTATTATCATGTTCCATCTGTTTAAATAATTAGTCAGTAGTCCTAACAGATTAATGAGTGGACTCTACTATGCAAATCTTTGTTTTTACCTCAAATAGTCAGAAAATTTTTGACCTGACTGTCACTAGCTTCAGAAGGTATTGGATTGTATTTCAAGACATTATGACAAATATGGATGTTTTAAGACTAACAAAAGGGAAAGTATGTCATAGTAAATCAAAAAGAATGAGTTATAAAAAAGTGGGGAGAAGATAATAAAGTACAGAGGGCCACCATCTACTAAGAGCCACCAGGAGCTAAGGAGAAGTGTCTTTATTCAGAGGATCTTATTTCTTCAAGAAAACTAACCAGCAGCCACTACTGTGACTTTCATTTCCTAGGGTTCTTATTAGGTCTGTCAAGAATGGAAAAACAAGGTCATCGTGTTCTAGTTTCTGAACATCATCTGAACTGCCAGACTATGGCTTGTACAGTATCTTCTCTATTTTGCCACCTTTCATGCCACAATCCTTCTTTTCTTCTACTGTACACAAAAAGTATAAAAGGAAGTGTCTCAGTCAAGAAATGCCAGAAACTGAAAAGATATACCAAGAAAAGCAATATTATGCACTTGCTTCATCCTTGTGTTCCTCCCTTATCATCTTTTGGTCTAGTCTAGTCTAGTCTAGGTTGACCTCAGACAGCCACACTTATTCTTCAGCATATTTTCATGTTACTTCCCTATTCCCTCCTAGTTTGTCTTGATTTCAAAAGAACGCATCTTAGCAGATCAGGGCAAACTCACAGTATGATGCTGTGAGTAGGAAAATCAAGTATATTATATTTTGGCCTGACTATTTCCAGTTAACCTGCTAATTTTGCAGACATTTTTCAGTGTGTCTGTACTAAACAATTTTAGAGGCTGTAGTGAAATGTCATAAGGATATGTTTCCATATTCATTGAAAATAATGGGAATCTTCTTACAATGAATGGGTTCTGGATTACATCGGTATTTTGCATCTTTTTCAGGCACATACTTATCTGCTATCTCCAGCTCATTCACCAGGTCTTACTCTTGCTTTTACTTTTATTCAGAAGATATCATCAAGGCACCGAGCTCTTTGTTAGCACTGGATTGGCATGATTCATGAAACAAACCACAGGATGTAACAGAAATCTGTAAGCAATCTGGAATCCACAGGGACTTTATACGTCATCTAGCTGTGGTACCCTCTTCCATCTGCAGTGCTCAAGAGAAAATAGAATCCAAGAGAAGCTCATATTAAAAAGGCACATTGTTGGAAAGCATTCCGGAGTGAGAACTGAAGTGCTCAAGGAGACATTGGGTTTGCTGGAAAAAAATTTCATAACGGAAAAAAATGACATTTGAAATTGAGCCAGCGCTAGGGGACCTGATTTGAAGACAGTTGAGGTCAGTGAGATTCTTCCCATTTATCTGGATAAAATTTTGTTCTGTCTCTATGCAAGAAATCATAACAGAAAGAAAGAACATATATCAGTAGCTTTTTTTCCTTCCTTATTTTTGTGTGTGTGTGCGTGTGTATCAATTATTCTTTTGTTTTAAAAGTTAGCATGCTGCTGATATGGATACATCTACATCCATAGTTATACAACAAAGTAACTGCTCTATTCAGAGAAACTCTTCTGAGGTTGCCCGAGATAAGTTGATTTCATTCATAAATATATCTTTTTGTTTGTTTGTTTGCTTTTTTTCTGAAAAAATACTTCAGGGCTAAAAAGTTGTTATCTGTGCTCCTCTGACATCATATCATTTCCATGCGTATAATAGGAGGCAATGTCAGTTTACAAAACAAAAAAAAACAAAAGAGTGAGGAGTTTATTACTTAGTGTTTGGAAGAATGGTATGCTTTGCGGATCGCATTGGCCTTTGTAAAATTGTTCCCTTTTGACACCACTTTGGTGGTGTCGTTTAGTCCAAGGAGCTGATAAAGCCATTATCAAATTCCATGTATATATTGCCTTTGCACATTCGCTCAGTTCAAGCCTGTCCCTAAATAATTATAGCCCCAGAGGAGAAACTAGATTTGCAGGGCAGTTCTTCAGCTGATGTATATAGTCAGCATACTTCCTCTGAAAATCGGTGAAGTAACAGTGACACAAATTGGCTAATGGTAGCACTAAGCATTTTTGTCTAGGTGTACCTACAGGCTTAGCCATGACCATGGAATAGAGCGCAACACGCTTTAACCAGAAATCTTTGCACCAGATGTCCCTCTTGTCTGAGAATAGTATAGCATTTTGTGGCTAGTCTGTCCTCAAAGCAAATTACAAATTCTTTGTACTAGCCCAGCTGACTCAAATGGTGCATTTGTGATGCATGAAGACCAGGATCGTTCCACACACTACACCGATATTTTTCCAGAATGTTGGTTTTTGGGTTTGGGGCTATAGGGACTGTACGTCAGAGATTCACAAAATCTGTTTCCCCTTTAGCACTGCGTTCATATCCAGATGGCCTGCAAGGGAGGTGTGAGAATTTTTACTTCCCTTTAGTGCCATGAATGCACTCTGTCCAAGTCACAGTCCACAGGTAGTATATACTCAGAGTAACAACTGGTAGTGCTAGCAAATTATTTGACCAGCTCTTTGTCATGAGGTATAATTGAGACTATACTTTTTTTTTCTAATATAATTTATTCTTCCCTGATAGAACATAAAATAAATATTTAGTTAATACAAATGGAGTACAAACAAGAGCTCAGGAGAACCAGCTTCTACGATACCTACTCCCAGTATGCGATATCTTATTCTATGCATAATCTGCTGGCTGTCAGAATGTTTAATATACAGTGATTTTAAAGATACTTCTTGATATGAAGTATTGATAATAGAGAACTCTCACAGTATGCACTCCTCTGAGATAAAAGAAAACATATATTCATTGTTACTGCCTCAGATTACGCGTGCCAGTGAAGATTTACTCACTATTATATGGTTTTCATAAAGTTCTGCTCTTTGAATCCCCATATTGGTTTAGAACAACCAATTTATTATTTTTACATTGTTAGTATGCTTATTGACTGCGTCAAAAGTATTTTCAGAATTTTTTTTTCAAGTGAAACATTTCGCAGCTTTTGATAATGGTAAAGGCTTAATCCAATGCCTAGTCAAATGGAAAGAAAAATGCCCTTGTTTTTAGCAGGGCTTTGATCTAAATGCTTGTCCAAGTGCTCCTTAATGTGTGTTATTTATATTTGTCTTGTAAGTGGACATCAGGTTGAACCCATGGTATTTCAGCAGAATACTCAAGAATTAAAGATAAAGCCTAAGCTATCAATAAAGAGTTGTGTGCCTCATGGAAAATATTTTGAAAATAGCACATTTGGGCCACATTGAAAGACCTTTGCTCACAACTATCTTCAGTTTCTTGAAAACTTTGTCATACCAAATAGAGTGGTACAATGCATATATGTGCTCCCATCAGAGCAGAGAGACCCTTAAAGATAAAAATACATTGCCCTGTCTGCTGTAATGCCTAAGCTAACATCACATGAGGTATGTTTGGAGCCAGGAGGTAGTAAAATTGGCCTCTATGCCACAGTATCACAACTCTTCTAGCTCCAAATCAGTCTCTGTATAGCACTCTGTTGCTGTATAAAGATGTCCCGTCTCAGCTGGAACTAGTTTTGAGATTGCACTGTGTTAGATCTTTCTGAATGGATTATTTGCTGTAAATTGGTTTATTGAAAAATAAAGAGTCCACTGACTCTTCATAAGTGTGTCTTTGAAGCAGAATTTATTCCTAGCATCAGCAGTCTGCGCTTGTTTGAGCTCTATGATACATGGGAACATTCTTCGCAGCCTTCCCCTCAAGCCTTTCATGGATAGTAGTCTGCTTCTTTGGTTATTAACTCTCAGAGTAACTTTACTCTCTTCTAGTCCAGCAAGGAAGGTAGTGATTAGAAAGTCAAAGGATGCAGGAAGAAAAGTTTGGACTTATTTCTTGTCAGTGACAAAATGTTAGTGACTCCTCTTCTACTAGAGCGATTAGTCCAGCAGAGTGACTGCTCTACAGCTGAAGCTCCAGTAGTTTCTCCTCTTATTACAGAGCTGGAGTTGATTTCAGATAAAATGCAGTCATGAACTCTCTCTCTCATAAAATAACAGCCCCAGTATGTTAATACATATTATTTCCTTCCTAACTTTTTTTTGTATTATTGTTTCAATTTTCCTTTCTTTCCTGAGAGTAATTTGAAATCCTAGATTCTTGCCCTCAGCTGAATGCAACCTAAGACAACCAGATGAACACAGAGTAAACTAAAAGAATAGTATTATTTTGTTGGCAGTTTAAAGAAAGGAAATTATGTTTTTTCTTGGACTGGTAGTGTCAAAAAGCTGAGAATCAGTGGAGCAGAAGACTGACTGGAAGTCTGGGCTCTTGCAGTTTTATTAGTACAGTTTTTGAACATTTTTCCCAATCTCAAATTGGATAAGAACCTGTTTTAACCATTATGACAAAAATTAATGTGGAAATATTCTAATGAATAGTATTTTAACTTTCTATTTCACCTTTGACTCTTAATAAACAATCTGTATAATTCCTACACTTGAGAACATTTTGTTTTGTAAAAGTCACACACAAGTCCAAGATAAAAAGTGGAAATGTTGTTATATCTGTTATTTTATGTCTTCCAATTCATTATGAAATTCCCCAAATTATCAGTGAGAAATGTCATAGAGGCCATCTGCATAACATTTGAGATGTTTGTCTCAGTTAATGACACTATTGCTTCAAGCTCCTCACTGGATCAGCACCTTCATATGACTTTGTTATTTACCTTCAGGGCACCTACAAGTACAAAAAAGTATCTTCAGTACAAGTACAAAAAATATCTTTAATATGACACATACTGAAGAATAGAGTGTATTGCAAGTGCTTCTCAGTCAGAGCTCTAAGAAAGAAGCTTGTGGTTATTGCATACATCGATACTTCAAGAACTGTTGGACTATGAAGTCAAGTATAAAGTTAATATATACTGCATATTTACAAGTCATATATCTAGAGCTCTCTGCCTGTTGCATTCATTATAATCCTCATCAGACTACTCTGGATGCTTTATGTGAGTATTCCTAACTCTGCTTTTGAAATAAAAGTTAGATAAAGTTATGTAACAACAATGTTCAATCACTAGTTTCTTAACACATAGCCCATCTTACAAATAATGAATGCCAAATTAGCAGTGAAAATGTTAACCTTCTCATAGTTCCTTTATCTTCTTTCCTGGAGAAGGTCTTCAAACTATGAGCAAGACCGTTCAGACCTTGGAGGAGTTCTACCAGCTACCATGTGGTTCCTGGTTTGCCATTTCAGCATTCTTGAACACTATTCATTTTTGAACATCTCTTACACAAAGAAAAATAGAGTAGCTTTTGTCCAAGTGAGATATCAAAAAACTTAAGGGAGGTAAGTGATAAGACACTTCATTTCTCATAGCCCTTGCACAGTTTTTCTATTAAAAATATTTGAAATCCCCAAATATCCTTTTTGGTGCAGCCAGAACATCTATTTTTTCTAGTGAAGCAGTGAATGGAATGGCAAGTCATAGTGATATTTGCTTACAATAATGGTGATTATTGTATTATTTTTATTGACATTAATTTATTCCCTAACTTTAACTCTCATCATGAGCTCGGACTAGTTGACTCAAGTAGTTTATTTTTTAAGTATACTTCATTAATAATGTGCTTCTCTCCAACTCTCTAAGCAAAGTTAAGAGAGTTTCAACATCTTTAGTTTTTAAAATGGGGCTGATTAGAAATAATTAACATTTTCTGACACAAGTCACAAGAGATAGGGAACTTTACCAATAGAAAGGAAAAACATTGTTCAGCACAACTTCAAAGAGGCCGTGTCCTTTGCATGATTAAGATGATTGAAGAATGATGGTCATTCATGCAGATATTTCACATGCAAGATAGCTGATTTTAAATGCATTAAAAGTGAAAAGGTAGCAGAGCAAATATAGTATGGATATTAATTTTAATTCCTACTCATAATCAGCTGGAATCTAAACTGGTAATATAATGTTGGGAGCATCCCATGAGTTTTACTTTTTCTAGATCTTATTGTCTTGAATGGTGGAAATAAATGAAAATAACAACAAAAAAAAAGCATCAGCACAGAAATTTAAACATGTCCCTTAGCACCCCCCACCCCTTTTTTTTAAGCATTTTGGAGAGTAATGTAATATCATATTCTAGTGACGAAATCTCTGTTTAATAGCCTGATAGTTACTAATCAAAAAATATCCAGAACAATCTGTATTTTCAAACACAGCATCCACCTTATAAGTTTCACTCATGTGGTTACCTTCTCAAATGAAATAAAAGAACAAACCTTTGGAGTAGCACCATGGTAAAGATGCATTTATCCCACCTTACTAAGGAAGGAGAGAGCCTCTTTGTGGGGTTGGTGCTGATGCGGGTGCAGCCACTCTTCCCATACTTCAGCCTTAGTTCTTGATGGGAAGCAGCTGAGGCAAGTCTTGTTTATGAAAACATGACAGGTGCCCGCCATGACTATCATCATGAGGACAGTGTCACTGATTGTGAAGGCACTGCTGGCAAAAGTTGTCAAATTTTGATTTTGAGATGAAACAAGACTCTGGTAGCCATATTCTCAGCATGCCTTAAGGCTACCACACTAGATTTTAGCTTGATGAGTGCAGAGAAGAATCAGGAACTTCTGTTACATCCATGTCAGGCCCTTTTGTCTGCAAGCACATTCTTGTCTTCTCTTTTTTTATTGACTACATAATAGGTTACAGTGGTGAATTCCCAGAATGAAAGCACAGTCGTGTGACAGGAGGGGAAGTCTGAGAAACTGGGTATCAGTAATCAAAAAAAATGTCATAGTAGCTATGTCTCTTTCTGAATGTTACAGCACCTCCTCCAGGTAGGTGTCCTCCAGGTAAGTTTTTCCCTGATAGGAAGCTGTCATGACTGCATGGGTTTGGTCACAAATACTCACGGACATTATGTGCAACATAATCATAGACAACGATGCTGTGTAAAATGTTCTAGTTGTGGGGTGTGGAACTATCAGTGGGAACCCACAAAATCTATGATTTACTCCAAATCTTAACACATAGACCAAAATTATGAACACTCTGTCATTTCACACAGCTTCCTCAGATGCTGACACCATGCATCAGGTGAAAATCTGAGGTGAATAAACTAGCAGTGCCCAATGCTTAAAACAGATCTAAATGACTGTTTCTTAAAGAACTCATGCAGTCCAGTATCTTCACCCAAAAGAGGCCAAAAGGTCTTGTAATTTGTAGCAGATATTTTCACTAAGGTGTCTGTAGTCATGCCTAAGTCTTTTTCCTGCATAGTAACAGTTAATTTAGAGATCATTGGCAAATATGAATAGTGCAAATTACTAATCCCAGTGCACAGTACTATGAATTTGCCCTGTCAATTTAATCTGCTGCCATGTCTGCCCAGTTATCTGGCTTTGTTAAGTCATTTTATATTTCTTCAATATCACAATGGTTTTGGTTTACTGTTAGCAACATTTCCTTACCAAGAAAAGTTGGTATTTCTCTTGTTATCCCCTTTTCCAGGTCAACACCACATCCACTTGACTAGCACTGTCTCCGTGTGACTCACTAGTGCATGCTGAAGCTTATGGTAAGGAAAGTTGAGTGTCTTTCCTTACCATCTCTCCAAACTCCTATTTGGGCACAACTCTGCTCAACACTACATGTGCCAGACAACCATTAGTGAGGTACTTTTGTGGAAACTGATGTAAAGCTCAGTTAAGCTTCATTAACTATTTTTATGTTGCCTTTACTTGTATCGGCTAGCTTGCCCGATAAAGCATGGATCAGAAACAGCCTTTCAAAGGAGTGACCTGATGGCTTGATGAAGTCTGTATTCATAATGATACTCAGTCTTAGTAATCAATTTAAAAAGTAGTGCCCATACTGTTGGTACTCAGTGCATTAAGCAGCTGCTCTAATTCACTCCCCAAGCTTTTCATTGCATTAAGAATTTATGCTCCTAATGACCACCTGTACAGTCCTTGTGGCAAAGGTCTGTACTCATCACATGAGCCATGCCTATTGTGTTAGCTGAAGCATGGGCCAAGTATTCATTCTGTCATGACGGACACTGTGCCCTATACTTTTTCTACAAGTATCCTGCAGCTCAGAACCAAACGATCAGCATAGCATTTCCAATGCTATGAGCCCAGCTTACCTCATCTGAGCATTGGATGTAAATTATGCATAATTTTTAATATTAGACCATATTACAAAGTACTGATAGTTAATTCATAGAAGATAAATATTCCAAGTATCAATAAAATATATGTAAAAGTCAAATCTGAATGTAAGCAACAATTTTATAAACAATGACGGCACTAACCTCACCTGAAACTTCAGTGAAAATTTTAAAAAGATTAAAAAAAAAATAATGATTTTTCAGGCTTATAAGACATCTACAAGACTGGACAGTCTGAAAAACAAGTTAGTTATTCTGCAAAAAGTTTAAGTGTGTTGTTAGATGTACAATGAAGTTCATTCACAAAAAAAACAGACTTTTTTGAACTTGTTTCCTTTGCACAAGTGTATATATATTAATTACTTTGGATTACAGGACTGGAAACTATCAACTTGTCACTATAGGGGTATTGGCATATTTGAAATTAATTTCATAATTAGCTGCATTTCTGCTTTTATTGTGCGGTAGTGAATTTATAGTTAAGAATTAAGTGTTTTCCATTGAGAACCTAATTTTCACACTCATAGAGAGTCTGTTTTCCTGAAAGAACTTATTCCTGTATTCAAATTTTCTAAGAGGAATAAAAATTGCACAGTAAGAATGAAGCAGTCGCTGAGGTAAGTCAGCATGGCTCTTTTGACTCCAGTGAATGACTTAGTCTAATATCTGCCCCAATATTATAAATCTTTGCCTTTATACTTCAGTTTTCTTTAAAAAACAGCTCACCTTTGGAAGTCAGTATTTTATGTCATAGGGGAAAAAAGGGAAGGAGGGAAGCTTGAGCTCATGAGGTCATACACTGAGAACGGTAAGCTGTGTTGGCACAAAGCTGTGACCTGAACCATTAGAGATGGTTACAATTCATTTAAGAATTTTTCATTTGAAATTAAGCAGGACAGGAAATTCATGATGTTTTGAATTAAGGAGGTAGCAGAACAAAGAAGATCACTTTCTGATCTCAAATCAACTGAGCCATACTGATTTATATCAATTAATTTTTTTTCTCCTTATTACTAGTAGTTTTGACTGTTCACTTAAGGAGAAGCTCTCAGAAACTCTCAGTATGTGTTAAAAATGCAACTAACATCTCTGTTAAACTCTGATCATATTTCTTAAAACATTACATTTCCCCAAATGTCCCTTTTTGCTGCTGCAGACATTAGGATGACTAGAGAGGAACCCCTAAAGGCTCCAACCATCTCTTTACTGCCTGGCAATCCGTCATGCCCCATTAACCCCAGTGTGATTTACATAAACTATTGAACCTTAATACCACCTCCAATAAGATTTGCAAAAGTACACGTAAAGGTCAAGATAACAAATTACAAGACCAGAAAATCAATTTCTTATTCAAAGGATTCTTTTCCAACAATCTCATGGTAATTTGCTTGCCATGGCAGAAGGAAAATATGTCATGAGTGAAATGACTCTGTCCCTTAATTGTTCACTTCCAGGCCTCCATGTGCTGCTTTTTTTGCAATAGGGAAATATTCTGTATATATCCACATACATTTTCTAAGCATTGTGCAGTTTATACTATGAGTTATCTTCACTTTTAACTGTTTTCTGTATACTACTCCCAATGAGGAGGACAAATGGAAAGGAAGTATATTATCAGAAAAGCCTTACAAATTTAGGTTGCAACAACCAGCAACTTCAGCCATGAATCAATGGCTGGGTCATTTTTGTCAGTGGGTGCTCAGTGCTCTATCAATGTTTAACAACAAATGGTTCCTTTTCGGTAGAGTTTAGTTAGTTTATTGTGAGTCCCAGGTTGTTCTGTGTGCTTTTTAACCATCGAGGAGCAAATATTACTGGCCAGAAGAACTGTACTGGTAACATTGGTGCCAGAGCTCACCTGGTAGAAACCCAGTGATGTAATATTTTTCAGCAACACGGCAGAAAATGAAGACTTTCAGTCTTTCAGACTGTACTATCATCTATACTGGGTCTTCAAATAAAAGCCAAATCCAGTCCTTTTCAGAGGCAATTACAAAAGAAAATGTCAGGTTATTTTTAGAATTTTTCTAAATTATCTTGGGATCAAAACAGAGAATATTTTCCAGATTTTGTAAATATCAAAAGTCAAATTTTCATAAGATAGTGACCTACTGTCTGTTGCTTATAATTGTTGATAAATTGGATTACATAATGAAAATTTTAGACACCACTGCCTAGTCTGTTTCTCTAAACTGATATTTTGAGACAACTTCTCAGGGACCAGCCTCTTGTTGTTTCCTGTTTGTATGCAGTATGACTCAGTCTTCATGTCAATATGCAGCTTTTCACTTAATTTGGAAAGCTCAAGAATATGATTGCTATTTTGAAGATGTTGCATGCACCTTACAAGAAATGTTGTTTTCTACTTTTGAAATGCGACCAGGCACCAAACCAACTACTGCTGCTATTGGCATATTCCAGGCATACCTCTTTTCCCATTCTGAAGGACTTTTAATTCCACCTGCACCAACAGTTTCTGAGCTGTTCAGCTGTGGAGGGGAGGGAGTCCAAAAAGTTATACACCCACCTGCTAGGATAAGTGGACTAAGTGAACAGGCTGTCTGGCTTCCACAAAATGTCAGAATTAAGTATGTAGGTATGGACATATTCCGTGTGTCTGGAAGCCATTCACTCCATTTTGATTTATAGGGAAGCTTTCCTACTCGGGATGTTCAGGACTCCTTTCACTCTGCCAACAAAGGCTGAACACAGCCGATGGATTTAAAAGATACAGGGAAGAGTCAGGAGGATGATAAACTGAAAAAGTTATACTGAAATGGCTTGTTTGGAGGAGAGTTGTTTCTGTAAAAGATCATATAAAAGTAAATGAAGCAAGCGATGCAGAGCAAGGTAAGCAGAAGGAGACTAAGGCACAAATAACTGAATCTTTGGTTCTTTGCCTGGTATGAAGCAGAAAAGAGTCAAGTTGAGCCAAAATGTGAATGTTCACAAATGTGGGANGCACAAATAAGTGAATCTTTGGTTCTTTGCCTGGTATGAAGCAGGAAAGAGTCAAGTTGAGCCAAACACAAATGTGCAGGAAAGCATTTTAAACAAAATACAGGATTTATTGATTTTGCAGAGGTATTTCCTTTTAACTTTAAAATATTTTAAAACTTAGCATTATAAAATAAGAAATATTTTAAATAAAAGTCTCAACTAAAAGAGAGAGCTCTTGCATTTACATATTTCTCATAGTGAGATGTTTTTATTTCTGAATTTTGGAGGCTTTTAATCCCAAGGTATTGTAATGAAATTATAGGAGTGTGGGAAAAAAGACTTAGAACAAAACTAGATTTTTGGATATATCAAAATGGACCTCTAGACTTTAAAAAATACCAGAAAGTAACAACACACCACTATTTTGTTCTCTGGTGGGACCCTGTCTTGTCCTGAAAGGAATAATTTGCCAATTAAACTACCTTCACTGATGATAAAATCAGAGATAGCGTGGCTACAAGTCTGGGTTTTCAGTCAATTAAAAAATCATTTTTAAATGGTTTCTCTTTCCTATGTGCTATTTACCCATCATTACCCCACGATATAACACGTTACAGTGAATTTAAACTGAAATGATAATATTCCTTTTTAAGCCTAAGGTTTCTTTTATTAAAACAAAACACATAAAGTTACCATCAACAGAAATCTTGCCATTCCGCATTTTACTTTGTTTTTTTTTATTCCTGTAGAGACCCTCAGAAAGATTCTCTACTTCTGATCATTTTAACTTATTGTCCATTATAAGTTTCCTTTAAATTCTATAAGTGGCTTAAACACAGTTGTTGTTATTGTTGGGTTACGGGGAAGCTACCTTCACCATTTCATCATAGACTTGGCAAAGCTGGACCTTGGAAAATATATTTATGTATTAACATTTTCCAGCAAGTTAGTGATACTTTCAGCATGCTTTCTCTGGTTATTCACTGGTGGAAAATGCTCCCATGTATTTCTCCGGGAAACAATGGAAAGCTGAGCCTGTTAAAACTGTGAGAGGCTGGGATGCTCCTGTCGCCTTTGTTGACTCTGTCTTAGAGCACTTATCCTGCAAATGAGCTCCCCTCTCCCTACCAGCTCCCTGCACACCTCCGTGCCCATTGTCACCTTGTCACCCTCTCTGAAAAGCCACACTTGGAAGTGCGGCTTATTGCATTTTGTTATCAGTGAGCTGGTCTCTGAGACCTAGAGCAATCCAGTCACAAATAAGGGGGCTGTATTTTACACCCCTTTTCTGATTTCCTCCCACAACATGACGTTGATGTTTCTTCTGATGATGCGTAAACCTGGAGTGGATCAGTAAGGATAAGAAGAAACATCCAAATCAGTAATCTAATTAATAAATAAATAAAATTCAGAAGAGTGTACCCACGTCTAATTCAGACCACGCATAATTTATTTTTTCTTATATATCCTCAGACAAATTTTAATATGACACTCTGACACTGCACAAGACAGTGGTGTGACTGAATTGTTCCTAGATTCAAAACTATGTCCCGAGTGTCTTTCCTAAGTAGTTCTGAACTTGCAAAGAAAAGCCCATGTCTCTATGGTGGAAACTATGAGATTGTCTGTAATTAGAGTTGACTGAATAATTGAGGATGTTCCTGTAGATGTGAGTGCATATGTGTGGTTTAGACAGCTAAGCAATGTTTTCCACTCGTTTTGTGCTAGGGGATAACATATACTCTACCAAGTAGGTCTCAAGAATCTTTTCAAAAGCTTGCAAAGAGATTAGTTTAAAAAATGCAAACACTGTCTTTTCTATATTCAAAAGCACTTTTATTATTTTCACTCTTGATGAAAGTATTGCAAAGGCTTTAAATTAGCACTGGAGACAATTAGAGTTTACTTTCATTGCAATCATTTCATAGTGCTTTTAACTCCTGTTTAGTCTCAAAGGTAAGTAGGAAACAATGAAGTTAAAAGATTTTTTTTGTTTTTCTGTGTGAGAACATTAAGTTCTTTCAATCTCTATCAGGTGTTGCATTAACCAGGGATTAATTAAAGAGTCACTTGTTGCTTCTTATATTCCAAATAGCTTTAATCCCTGAAGTTCCAAAGTAATAAACAGAGCAATATCATTCTGCACACACAGGACAAGAAGAACAGTCCACCTTTGGTCTCATGTCATGAAAAAAAAATACAGGAAATAATAAAACTATAACTTACATAATTCCCTCATGAGCAGTACAGTATATAGAGAAATGCTGGATGTTCTCATTCTTCATTACATTCCCCCTGGGAATACCATATATACAGAAGTACAATACAAAATCTGCAGAGAATATAGTGGGGTTCTCTGGCTATATGTTTCCTTACAGAAACATTTTCATTCCAGAATGGCACAGACCTAGCTGGCATTACAGCAGCTGATAATCTGGCCCTCACAGCAAAACAGGTATCTCTGTTCAGCAATTCCAAATAGCTTCTCTCGGAAGGAAGTCACATTTATTTCAGCCAGCAGAGAGAATGAAAGGCTAACACACACACACACACACACGCACACACACACAAAAAAAAAAAAAAGAAAAAAGAAAAAAAAAAGCTGAATCTTGTTAAAAATGCAGGTTTAAGAATTGTGAATGAACAATTTTTGGAGGTTCGTAGTCTGCAGTTTTCACTATGGCCGCTTACAATATCAGGTGTAATATTCTTTCTCTGTCCTACCAGTTTGGAGAAGTTGTCATAAGAGCCATGGCTATATCAGTCTAGTCTAAATTGATTAGGAGCAGTTTCTCGATCCGAGAGTTTGGGTATGCACGTTGGGTCTAACCTGACTGTAATCAGGCCCTGGCCCACATCCTCTGGTATTCCTTCCCTCTCTCAGTCATGAAAATGGGTGGGAAAAATGTCCCACCACAGTAAACAGACTAGAAAAGAGCACTGATACTCCAAAACCAGGTTCCTGACCTGGACAACTGAGTGGCCAAATCTTCATGTAGCACCTCAAAACAGAGCTGCCTGTGGTTTGCCTTAGATGTGGCCAAAGACTTAATGGCTCAGTATTTTTAACCAGTATCCTGGAGATTTTTGGAAAGATTATGGTAATGCCAAGTGCCAGAATTTGACCAGAATAAAAGGGAAAAAGAAAGAATTCAATGATGGAGTGACTGGCTGGCTGGACGATGACCGAGTGAGCTGGATCTATTAAGCCTGGAGAAGATTGAGAGGAGATCTGATCAACATGTACAAGTACCTGAGGTGAGAATCTAGGGAGAATGGGGCCAAACTCTTCTCTGTGGTGGTCAGTGACAGGACAAGGGGTAATGGGTACAAGCGGAAACACAGGAAGTTCCACCTCCATGTGAGGAACTGTGAGGTTCTTTCCTGTGAGGGTGACAGAGCCCTGGCACAGGCTGCCCAGAGAGGCTGTGGAGTCTCCTTCTCTGGAGATCTTCCAAACCCACCTGGATGCCACCCTGTGCCACGTGCTCTGGGTGTCCCTGCTGGAGCAGGGCAGGTTGCACTAGATGAGCTCTAGACGTCCATTCCAACCTCAACCATTCTGTGATTATGTGTGATTCTGTGGTTCTGTGATTCTATTGTTCTGGAAACAATTTGCAAGACCTTTGAGGACTTTACATGCAGAACTGGCCTCCTGGTGTTAAATATGGCATTGCAGTGTTCTGCATAGGCAGCACCAAAGGGGTAATAAAAGAAGAAAGAAGCAAGCTAAATAAAGGGTATCTGAGATGATAGCAATCAGGAAGTCAAGCGTTAGTTTGCCAGTTACATAGTCAGTAGCAAATGAAAGCACTGCGTTTCACAGCTTGGGAATGGTTTTGCTAGGAGACCATTCCGGACATCACTAGAGGGGTTATTGATGAAGATGCTCTGCACAAACTGCTTCCTAGTATCTCTGCTCTTTAAAACTCAGGAGAAAATGCTTTTCATCATGACTGGAAGTGATGTGAACTGGTTTAATATTCTGCACTACCCACTGCTCATTCATCAAATATTTTAACATGGGAACTGAGAAATAAAAATCCTCCCTGGAAATAAACAGTGCCTGGGGAAAATGCTTGTATTAAAGAATGAGTGTACATTGTGAATGCTTCCATTTTCTTCCCCATTTAATAAAGAGACTTGATTGTAAACAGAATCATGGAAGGAGTCAATATCATTTGGCAAAACAAACTTGTCCTAAATACGTTAGAGTAGGAAAAAAGGTTCCAAGATAAATTCTCCCCATACATAAATGATCCAAACACTACAGCAATTGATGGGAGAATGAAAGTTTGGCTGTTTTTGAAATTAAATCAGATATAAGGAAGTAGGACTCAGCATCAACTTGCGTAAACCAAACCAAGGACTTAATGTAGGCAAGCCTTTTAGAATGTCTCAGTCATCAATCTATATTTGCAATTCCTAGTAAAAACAAAAACAAATTTTAAGAAGATTCTCAAAAATGGTTTTGGAACTTCTGGGAAGTCACTCCTGTTTACCAAAAGCTTTAGCAGCATTCAGAAAGAGGCAAATTCATCTCCTTTCAATTTAGTGGTGAAGCTCCATTGTATACAGCACCAGTAATGCCATCCAGCCTCTTGGTGGCATGAGATGTATTGATGAGTTTGTTGGACTAGGATTTATGTTTGCCTTCCCAGCAGGTAATGTATGAGACAGTCAGGTTTAGCTGCACCTGACCAATACTTTCTATAGAAACTTTAGTATTAATGACTTCTGGGCTCTTTCATCATGTTGTGCACCCAAAAGGAGAGCTGGCAGGACAGAACATTTAGATTAAATGATATCAGTCAGAAAAGTCAAACCAAGGGAGTTGAAACCACTGCTGCCTAAACTATTACTCTTGCAGAATGATAATATCTTATTTTTAGAATGTTGAAACATGTTTCACCCTGGAGCTCAAACAAGACTTTAATAGTTATTAATGGCAGCTGTCAGGTGTACATCTATTGACCAAGAATGAGTCATATTGGCCATACTAGAAACTCCAGTTAGCTGGAGAGCTATTTTTTTTCTTATTATTTTTCTTCTTTTTTGCCATTTTTTTTTAATTAGATCATTCTTCTGTAAGCAGCATGATAATGAAATATCAGAGTGTTTATCTGCAGTCACCATTAGGACAAACTAATGAACTGTTCAGGAGATACAAGCAGGTCAGCACCTGCTATGTCTGTAAATAATACTGTTAAGGAGGCAATTTCCATCACTGTAGGTACTCACAAGTTAATTTAGAAACTATCAGCTTTTAATTAGTTGTGCAGCTAGCACACTGTATGACAAAATCATGCAGCAAGCCCTTCAATTTACTAAAAAAAAAAATACATTAAAAATAGCCTTCCCCTTTAAAAGTGATTTAAGGGACTTTGGTGCTAGTATGATTGGCATTAATAGTTAAAAGGACTTAAACAGAATCTTAAAAAAATCTGTTTCTTTGTCTCCCAAAACTAAATGACTTTCTGAACCATTTCCATTTTTATAAGGCTACTGTATTTGCAAATTTAATTTCAAATCATGATTTTCAGAAGTTACATGTATAGATTTGATAAACAGCTGCTGCAGGTGCCTTACTTCATGCTTTCCCAAGCAAATAAGGAAACTAAAAATAATGTAAAATCTGCAGGGATGATGTCTGTGAACCCTCAAGATCAATTGAATTAGACTCTTTTTTGCTTGGTTTGCAATGCAGGAAAGATCTACAAGGGTATGAAAGTTGCACAGAAGATTGAATATATAGCTGCCTGCCTGTTAAACAAAGAGATAGTCTAGATTTGCATCCCTCAATTCAGAACACAATTAAAAATCCTGGCCCTTGCCTAAAAGAATTACTCCAAAGAGACAATGCAGCTGACAGAGCCAAAAAGAGAGTTCTCAGGAGACTGAGATGAAGCCAGAGGGAAGAGTTTCTGTGACTGAAGGCATTCCTCTTACAGAGCTCTTCTAAGCATCCATATATTTGCAATGCCTCTCGCAGTAATAATATGGCACTCTAATGAGTGAGAAAAGTTAAGAAGGAGGATGAAAAATGAGGAATGGAGACATAGAGGACACAGAAAGTAAAATCATTATATGAGAGATGATAAAATATCTTTGTTCTGCTTTCAGTTTCAGTTTCAGGCTATCCTTAGCCTGAATTCACTACCAAGACAGCCTGATACATCAGACATGCATAAATTCATTACACAAGCAAAGATAAAATGTATGATTGCCTGAGTTCAAACCAGCAATTATGTACTCTTATGAAATGTTCCTCTAACCCGCCAGAAATACATGTTGAAGAGTACAGGAAGTGCACTGTCTTCACCACTGCATGGACAAGGCTTATTCCTGAACTGAGGCGCAAAAGCCCAGCAACCTCCTCCTTCATTCTCCATTACTGCCCATTAAAGACCAGTAGTTCCGTCTGGGATCCACGTTTGCCACATGCAAGTCATGGAGAGTATAGGCAATTACGCTTTTGACTTTCCTGTTTCTGGACTTTCATCTACAGGTATGACTCAGATTGATTTTCAGAACTCAGCTTTGATGCGGCCTTGGTTATCTTTCTTTAAGTTTCTTGATACTCCATGTCCAGAGAAATGGCTGGTACGTGCACTTTTGACCTCCTTCCCCTCTCTCTTTGATATTATGACAGTTAATATGAAGAGTAGGCCTGCTACCTTGGAGCAGTCTTTGATGAATCACTAGTAATAACCCAACATTTAATCCTAAAAATGGGTCTACCTGTCAAGTTTGTCTGCAAAGCAATTCCTTTAATTTCTACCGATGGTCTCTTCCAACAGGGTCACCTCCCCCAGATCAATATCAGCTGAAATGTGATTTGGCTTTGTGATCTCTAGGGTCATTTGCTTGTCCACTTGGTGTACTCAAGATATTCCATCTTTTTCTAATACTACAGCAGAACACAAAGGAGCAATGACCTGTCCAGGGTGGATATTATTACTGTCTTGTTTCCAAAGCGACATGCCTGAACTGAAACTGTTGAAAATCAGCATCCTGTAAATCCTGTCTTGAGTAATATGTACTTAGTTCTTCTAGCTAGTCCATGGTGTCGTTCTCTTAGTGTCTGCAACATATGATCCTTGCTCTTGGTACATTGCTAGGTCACATATCTCTTCCTGCCACTCCAATTGTCTTTCCCTATCTGTATTTGTTTATAACATTTCTCCTGTAAGTACAGATGTGTCTGGAATGTTCTGGTAAAAGATACCATAAAGCTCAATCCCACCTCCACACTATGTAGGGTGGCACAAAGCCCTGTAAGAGTTGTTGCTTAAACCCAGGAGCACATAATTTCCTGATATGAACGATTCACCTGTTTATGAAGCTGCTGTTCTTCCATTAAGACATTAACAAGGTCACTAAATCACCACTGACCTTATACAGCCATACTTCTAAATGATCTGTCCTTAGTCCAGAAGGCAGGGTAGCTGAATTACCAAAACCCTTAGTCTGAGTACTGCCAAAACCCAGCAAGATTTATGGGCACAGTGCCACACACCCGGTTCTGCAATGTGCCTTGAATTCCAGGTAGCATCCTGGCATGGTTTAACCACACTGTTTAGACAGGCTGGCCTCCCGAGGCACCATGCAGGGAGCATTCAAACCCATGTGCACTCTTCTGGTTCTTTTACTAAGAATATATTTAAGATAAACTGCTGCACCTCATTGATAATGTTGATTAAAGCCCTGAAAAGTGCAAGACATATATAGTACTTATGATGGAACAGAACAAAATTCTAAAAAAACATGACACAAAGAAAAGTAAGTTCTCTGAAAACGGAAGCATGAAGATACAGACTTTTGCATATTTATAGACTTATATATGTATTGAGAGAGAAACAATATGCTATATTGCATGAAAGATGGGGTTTCAAAGCTCCTCAGACATTTAAGAGATGTTAGTAGGTTTAGCTTAATTCCAAAGCTGAGACAAGACAACAATTCCATTTCATGCCAACATTTGATTTTAAAATCTTTTATTTTTCAGTATGGAAATTCCATAAGGCTCTTATAGAGATTATACTTGACCACTCTGGTATCCAAACCAGTACTGATAAAAACAGAAGTTTAGAGGGGATTTTTAAGATCTGAAAACCTTTTGTGAAGAAAGTATTCAAAATGAATAAGATGCTAAGTTGTGTTATTGAATTGTGATGACCCTGGATAGTCCCTTTGACTGCTTCAGGACTGAGTATCCCCTACTTTGAACTGGGCAGAGCAAAACCAAGGTCTCCACTTGCGATAATTAGAATGCTAAAAATCTGAGTTATTCTCTGAGCTGGTCATTTCTGAGCTGAGAATCTGGAGTATAATCATTTCTTTTTAAAAACATCCTTTTCCACTCACATGCTTCTGTGAAATGTTTTGACTTCAGCACAATAAAATAACAAAAAAAAATGTTTCAACCAATTCTTTTCTTAGGCATTATGATGCAGTCTTTAGTTATATACATTCTTTTCTTTTTTTCCCAGAGGCCCACCCTATTTTGAAATGATTTGTATTTTACTCATAATTTTATTGTTAGAATGATTTCCAGGATGGAAAGCAGCTTTTTAAAGAAAAACAGAATAAATAAGGGGAAATGGACTGCTGTTTGTTTAATGTATTTCATATAATAATGATTGGTAACTTTTTAAATAAAAATAAAATACTGTAATTTTTCACACACACTATATTACAAGAAAGTAGTAGTGTCTCTGCGTTTATAGGCTCTAATTTGTTGTATTTAATAAAATTCACTTTTCTTTTGGATAGGTGTAGAAGCATAATTAATCAGAAGTAATGTTACAGTGTTACAAGCATTTCTATTCACAAGCTATTCATCTGAAAGCCTTTGAGTTTATAGCCTATTTTAGACATCTCTGCTATGACTAATTGTAGTTATGTGTATATCATCTAACTAGTTAAAAAATATTTGTCTGCTTTTCATGTGCACAAAATACATATGTGAACATATATTTAGGATGTGAATGAAGTGAATCCATATGTCTGCTTACATCTATATTCAGACATGACCATGAATAGGCACAAGTAGGTATATGTAATGATACCTCTAACAATGATGCAAAAAACAGAAATGAAATTTGACTTTTAATCATAGTGAAAAATATGATAAATAAGATATCAAATAGGAACACTTGGGCTGCTCTGCAAAACCTCACACTGACCACCCCAATTCATTTGCACGGTCCTGCACTTAGGATTGCCAAGTATTTCAGAAGACAAAGGTCTACTTTTCATGGTGCCTGGTCATTGGTGTTTAGATGATCAAAATTATAATATAAGCACTTTTCCTACTTAGATACTGCACATGGGGTCAATCTCCTGATATTCTTTTGGAGAAATATGGTACCATTGTTAGCATGTATAATACAGAAATATCTAGAGACACAAATACTGAATACAGATATACCTAGAGGACTGGCATGCTGAAAGACCCCGGGGTTTGCAGTACAAACACAATACAAGAGTGTAGCCTTTGCTACAAAGAACTTGCAAGCTCAATAGGCGACATCAGAGTTTGAATCACAGATGCTCAATCAGGGTCTAAGATTCCTTGACAGATCTTACAGAGTATGATGTAGAAACAGGAGCCAGATTCTAACCATTTCAGTGCTGTTAAATGTAAGATCAACTTTTCTTGCTTATCTTTTGCAGTCAAAACATTTTTGCACTTACAGAGCAGGAAAAAAAAAAGAAAGAGAGAAGAAAAAAAGAAACAATAATTCCAAAGTCAATGAAACAGGCAGAAACCACTTTAAAAAAACACTGTGGAAAGGATAACTGTATCTCTTTCCATGCCCATTACTACCATGAAAACATGATTTCAATAATACCTGCATGTTGATCTTCCATGCAAACTCTCATGTTGTTTTGCCTAATGTGATGCCCTTTCAGTCCAGGACTGGTGACCACTTTGAAATCACTCAAGATAAGAGAAGGCAAAAGGAGAAATTGATTTTAATCTTGGCACCTTGGCAGTAGATTATGATGGATATTTGAAAATGAAGGATAAACTGTGAAAACTAGAATCATATTTTCTATTGTGTGGAGCTCCTTGTCCCCAGAATTATTCATATTCTGAGGCTTATTCCTTGTCTTCTTCCTTTTGTTTAATTTTCTTCTCATTGACTGAACTGAATGGGAAAGAGAAATAACACCTGTAAGATTTTCCTTTCTTGATTAATTGTAACATTTGCTGGGATGGAATGAATGAACCAGTTGTCCCAGGGTGCCTTATTTTGCAAAGTCACAATTATAATAGACAGACCATGTTTTCAGAACAAAGCAGACAGGCATTGGGTGTGAGATGCCAGTTCCCAGCAAGAGTGGTCATGGATGTCGCCAAGTCATTCCTTACTTGGCTTGCTGAGGTTGCTCCCCCACTCTCCTATAAATTGTTTGCGCTCAAAACATTTTGTGTTGCTTTTTATCATAAGTGTAATGAAACATGCTATTTTTCATCCTCCCAAGTCTGTGCCTTTCTTTATGTTCATCAAAATTGCTCTGCCTGTCATTTCTACCACTGCACCATGATGAAGTTTCAGTGTGTAAATTTCTTCATTAGTACAGACATGGTAAAGAAATGTACATACAAGGATTATATTTTCTTTTTTGTGTGATTTTTTAGTTAAATGAAAGTGTTTTCACTCCAATGTGAGTCAAGCCTGAATACTTCTGCTTCTAAACTGTGCATACATTGCTAGGAATGAAATGTGCCTAAAGCAAAACATTAACCTGGAAATACAGAAATTCTGGTGTGATGATCTAATCAGTGCATGTCACCATGGCTTTCCAGTGCAAAGTTTAGAAATGACAAACCAAGAATATGATCGATTACCAGCATGTCAGCATATTTGGGGCTTATAAGAAGGCTCTGAATAAAGATATCACTTAAAAAAAAAATCCTGAACATAATTTAAGTGAAATTTAATACAGAATTTGTTCAAATCCATGTAAGTAATGCATCGTCTTTGTTATTTTAAAGTTGCAAGTATAAAAAATTACTGTAGGCTTTAATTTTAGATTTCATAATTCATCTATTTTCCTCATATGCAATATTTTTGGACTGTCAGATTTTCACTTGCTTAACACCTGCTCCAGCTCCAAAGTCTTTCCTGGAATCTCTTACCTGTGTCCAACACTGCCTAGGAAATTGCATCCCCACTTTCCTATAAATTTTTTTGTACTCAAGCATTTGTTTTGCTTTTTTTTGGTAAGACTAATTTTAAGTCTTCTGATCTTTGATGGATGTACAATTTCATGTAATCAGACAGTTATCTTGTAATATACGCATCTGAGTCATATGTTCTCCACCAGCCTTTGCTTGGTTAAACACCAGATGGATGAAACAGCTGTATAAATCTTTAATCTCTATGACAGCCTTTCTTTCATTTATTCTTTGACTTATGTGGTTAGTTTCACATGTGTGTTCTTCCAATTAAGGAGTTAACTGGTCCCTGTCATTCAAATTTTTATAACATGATTTGCTTGCCCTTAGCTTAGGGAATTCAACTTTTGCATTGATTTTTCAACATACACATTAAATATTTAGCATGTGTTTGAAATAATATTGATGTCTTTTTTATCTTAGTTCATTATCTGTTAATCTATCAATATTTCTGGTGTAATTAAAACCACACATTATGATGACACTTTATAGTTACAGTCTGTCTTTCAAACGGTGCATTCTTGTAGGATAATCCTCACCTCCAAAACTGTGATCAAATACTTTGTGTTTTTTCATACCATTCCGATGCAAATAGTTCTTCAATCTTACTAATGTGTTAAAATAATATTAATCCAAACTAAAAGACAGTGGGCGAATTGTCCCTTGAAGCACAGGTCCTTCGAAAGGGTTCTGCTTTTTTTTTCTCTAAATTTGAGTCTTTTATGATGGGCGATTCTGGATTTTTTTTTGCATCATGCTTTTTTTATACACTGCTGGCAGGACTATGTAGAATGATGGCTTCTGAGAAACCAGATTTTGAGCAATACTGAACGTCCTTGATCAAGGGAGTTGACTGCAGGGTGGTATATGTGGTATTAAACACTGAGGAGATCTCCCCCAGGTCAGATGATATCTAGAATGTGTGCTAACCTAAAAGTACTTTGTCCAGATAATCTGGACAATGTTTCTCAAAGTGACATATAATACATGAAGTGGCTATAGAAACATTAATTCAGGATGCAACATGCACGAAATGCAGAGTACTGTTGAATGTTTTCATTACTGGGAAGTGCTACAGTGCTATTAAATCCCTAGAGATGATCAAAACATTTCCTCTTCGTATACTTTCTTTATTAGTAGTCTTTCATGTGTGTGTGAGCATGTGTGCGTCAAAAATGTTTTGAACGGAATAAGTTGAAAACAACCCTTCTTAACCAGCCTTGCTTAGTGTGTGTATAATTACACTATCTAAATAAAGTAAAGACAATGAAGATGTAAGGACATCTAACACTTCTCCTTTCTCCTAGGTATTTCTAGGATATAATTTATAACAGCTGCATCAGCTCAAGGTTGTTAGCTGGCTGACTTCATGCTCTCTTTCCAATATCTTCTCAAGTATTTTTGCTTTTGTGTCTTGTTTCCCATCTAGTGCACTGGGATTTTTGTCACAGAAGAAGGAATCAGAGTGACCACAATATAAAGTAATTCTGTTCAGAGTGAAGATGGTTAGTTTTTTCTTCCCCATGCAACTGCATAAGGAATATATAGAGTGGTTCATATGCTCATACAGAATCATAGTTTCAAGGTAACCAATGCTTTGATGTCTGTCATCTATCTGATGTGTTACAAATATTTCTGAAGGATTCCTAAGTGTTTTAATCTAAATCCATTATTAATATGAGAAAATGCCCTGGAACTTATACCGTGTAACTGCAAGAAACACCCTGTTCCTCATTCCAAGGGCTATAGACTGTATCTGTATATAAATGTCTTACTGAATTTTCTCACGGCTTGCTAATAAATAAAGGTTATCCTTGCAGAGTGATGGCAGTAATATGTCCCTTGTTTATTTTCACTTCCATCTACATGCAAACTAGTCTTTCCTGTCCATAAAAATGACCCACACAAATCCTCAAGAGATGGACCTCATCCTGTTCCAATATCATTTTTCAAGTTTCAAGAAGTCTCATTTATTCTCTGGTCGCAAACAGGAAACAGAGGAAATAATAGTACTTCAAGGAAAGTTTAAGCTTTTGAGATGGTCCAACACCCTTCCCAAAGAAATTAGCTTTAAAGTTTCTTGAGAAAGTTAACTTAAAAGAGAAAAATTTGTTAAGTGACTTACAGAATTGAATATACTGTTAGCTGTAAAGCTTCGTTTGTCTCGCCCTTTGTTGCTACTGGAAAATTCTGCACTCCTTGCTTGATTTTACTGACATAAGATGGGCAGTGACATCTGGGAATATACTTTATACATTGAGTTCAAGAAGTTTTACTGAAGCTTACCTCTGCAGTTTGAACTGACCACCGATTTATTGTTATTTTTAGCATAGATAAAAGAGCAGTGGAATATTTCATGTTATTTTGGAAATCCTTATTAAACAAGACAGACTGCTGTACTTTATTCTACTCAATAAATCTGAAATTCCTTGAAACTGAGGCATACTGGCTCTGCAGACTTTCTGTTCTTAAATTTGATAGCATTTGCAATTGTTGTGTATGAATCAACATTGATACATTTTTCTAAGTCAGTTTGGTTATTTTTAGGTAGCATAATTTATCTAGCATATGTGTTTCATTCAAAGTTTTCATACCATAACGGACTGACAAAACTCTAAAGTTCTGATTTATTATTCTGATTTTCTGAACTCCAAAATTTTGATGTTATGTTCGAGACTAAAAACTTGGATTTTTTAGGATTATTTATATAATAATTCATAACAAGATATTATTATATTAGATAGTATATATAATGTGCATTATATACACAATATACTATATATCATATATTAATTATATATATGATATTTAATTGTAATATATATTATAAAATTATATATGGTTTATTGGATTATTTAGGGTTACATTTTGTTGGAGTCCAATACGTCCATTCTTACCTACGAGCCAATGGCACGTCTCCAACAGCTACAGTCTATACATACAATGTGCAATCACCTCTAGTTTGTCATTTGAAAACCTTGGTTAATATGACTCACTCACTCACTCACAAAAGATACTTCTGTTTGTCTTCATTTTATCAGTCAGCCTAAAAGAACACTGCTGATAAAGGTCTTGGAACAACCTGAGTTTCATAAACGAGCTCTTCCTTGTAGAGGTCTCCGAAATACAGTCTTTTCAGTATGCCACCATTGGAATAATTGTTTATATAGACATTCTGCATTAGATTAAAACTTTACAGTTGTATAAAGTAGGAGTGAAGCACTGCTGCTTTAAAGTAATGTCTTGGAGAGCCACTTTATATTCATATGATAAGACTTCTTTGACTTTTTCTTCTAGCATAAACACACCTCAATGCCAATGAAAGTGGTAAAACTTAGAGAAACTTTCAAAAGACACAAACATCTTTTAAAGAACCAATGTTCTTAGCTTTCAAAAATATCTCAGTCTCAGTAGGACTTTCTCAGATATGCTGACTCACTGCAGATAAATCCCTCCAATAATTGAGGTTTCCTGAAAAGAGGGTAATGATAATTTGTTTTGAAATGTATTTTGTGATCTTCTGATGAAATTCATTCCCTAAAAAACAGATAGTTTATTGCTCAGAAAGAACAACATTCTTTAAACTAGTAAAGGAAACTTGAAAAGGAATAAACTTTCAAAATAAAAGCGAGAACATGACTTTCTGTATCAGAAATTGAGGGGGGAAGAGGGAGAAAGGGGAAAGGTCTTGTTTTGCCTTTTAAGTCTGGAAGAACCACCAGAGAAAACTGAGCAGATGATGGTGTCTATGGGTGTGGAAAGACAAGAAGCAAGACAAAGAGGGGAGGCAAGACTAGCAGGAAAGCCTAACTAATGAAATCCCTGGCTCCCGAGGAAGAGAAGTGAAAAGTCAAGGAGATCAAATACAAACAAACTGCAAGTGCTGCTCCCGCCAGCTAAATAAATAGTACCAGTATGTATGACAGATGATACAAGCCTGGATGAAACAGAGTGGCATTTTTTCACATCTTGTTTTTTTTTCCAAAACTCACTTCTCAGCCAAAGCAGATAACACTCCAGCTGAGAGAAGCGGGTTTGCCGAGAGCCTCGCCAGTGCAGAAAGGGGAATTTACATAGAGGAATTACTGGCCAAACCCCAGGGTTTCCCCCTTAAGGCACATTAAAACTGTGCCCTAGGCTGAGGCACTGGCAGGAGAGGAAAAGACAATGAAACAATAAATGAAGAGGGGACAGGAAGAAGGGAATGAAAGTGAAATCCAAAGGGATCGTTGTATTAGATATGTGCAATTGTGCAAATTGCCTGCCTTGTAAATAAAACATAGACACTAAGTTAACTTTGCATGCCAGTATACACTGAGAGTTTAGCAGAAAAGGTCTTCCCTATGCTTCACCATTTTTGAGGGTGGTGGAAGAGTTATTTTGTAAGGGCATTAGGACATGGACATAAGGAGCTGTCTGATACAGCTCCTTATGGAGAGCTGTACACGTTCTAAGCACTAAAATAAAAATGAATTTACAGAATTATGCAGAAGAAACCATTCAATTGCAGAAAAAAAAAAAGCAAGAAACTCATACACATTATTGTAGTACTGCCCTTCAGGCTTCAATTCAGCATAACACTTGAGTATGTACTTTAAATCCATTAATTGTTCTTAATTAGTTGAAATCTCCCCTGTAACACTGATGTCTTACCTTTGAAGATACACTATTCAAATTCACCATTATTTACGATTAATAAGATTTTCTCTGTGAATTAATTCTCCTATCTTCTCTGGCTTTTATTCTTCTGTGTCTGGACTGAAGACTGCTGTAGCATGAATTTAGAAGCCCTAGAGATAGAGGCAGTCCCTAACCTGTAACCTTTAGCAGTCGCCTTCAGTTTTATTGTTAAATTTATAGTTCTCAGTTCTCATCTGGGTCAAAATTAATTGTGACTGAAAGAATGGCATTTTCAAAGTTGTTATGACAATCTGCTTCCTTCATTTGGATGCATAAAACCTAGATATTCCATTTTTTTCCAAGGCCACTTGCGTAATTCTTAGAAAATATATTGGCTATGTGCTGGATGACTCAATTGTCCTGGAATAAAATACAGCTTTGACAAATATACTTGTACTTCTGAGTGCCGCTGAGTAAGTGATATTCATTCTTAAAACAGGCATTTCCTGCCAAATCCCCAATTGAAATTATTAGTTATAGTTAATAAAAACAGTTCTGTGGGGGCTTAATTACCATTCTCCATTTTCAAGGCTTTTTATAGAAAGAGCTTTGGGTTAGAAGATCAATCCTTCCTACCCCAAAGCACTTATCACTGATAGGCCAGAATAACAAAGCTAGTTCTTCTAAAAAGCGATATATCTTTTTCAAAGACTAGTTTTTCATTTCACTCATTTGTTTCCTGTATTCTTTGAGGGAAATAAGCCTGGAGAAATTCAGTTTGTATTCTTTCTTATCCTAGTCTGAGCATGTATGAGCTGGAAGCCCAAACCTTGAAGACCTGACAATGAACAAAGGAGCTTGCACCATTTCTCAGGGCTGTTCACCTGTGGACTTGCCTTGTGCTGGTAACAGCTTTTTGTGGACAATGAATTGTCTCTTTTCCTCCAAAGCAGGCATGCTGCTATAATTTTAACAAAGACTGTTGCCCTTTTTTGGCACTCACAGTATGCTCCTCTGAACACTTTCACAATGAAACTGAATTTTTCCAAGTTTATTTCCATCAAAGAAAACAGCAAATAAATGAGTGGAATGAAAAACTAGTGACTGGCACATCCACAACTTTCACGGGGATGATCAGGATGTCTACACTCATGATGCTCTTTGATCCTTACAAGTATCTACTCCCTTATCCTTCCTATAGGGTTAACTAGTTAACTAGTATGCTAATACTAATTATCTGTTAATACTAATATGTTAATACTAGCTAACTTGTATGTTAATACAATGGTCAACTGGGCCTAATTTATGCTAACCACCTGGAGTAGGAGCAAGAAGGATTTTCTGCTCTGCGAAAGTCCGAGACCTCTTGAGTCATGTGTAAGGGAGAGGAGTCCAGAGGAGATGATTGGGCTATGAGAACTGCCTCTGAACTTGAACAGTCACCATGAGATTTACTCTGATTTGAGGTCAGTGAACTGTCTGAGGATAGGACTACTGAAACTTCCCAGTTCCTTCATCACTTAACAATATAATTTTAATGCTGGAATTACAGTAACCTTATGAACATAATAAAACAATTAAACTAATAGTATAGTGCCCATCCTTCCTGGAGAAAGTATTGCCAAGCTGCAATTGGCTAGTAGTATGCATGGCGTCATGGATGCCAGATATGGATACCAGAAACCACAAACAGAAAAAAGAGACACTTGGAAAAGCTGATGTGGTATATGAGAGTAAAGCTAAAGAATCTCTCTCAGTGAATAATCCAAATCAAAGTTTTAGAAGAGGAAAAAAAAAACTTTTTAATCAGTGTTAATCTAAAAGATATTTTGCTGGTGAACAGCAAACAAGTATTTAAAAAATGCTTTTGATTAGATTTGGTTCCATTACTTCCTCGGGTCCTCATTTAAATTCTTTACTGCAGCTTATATTTTATTGCGAAGAGGGATTCACAAAAGTCATTATTAGACAGCAGAAAACCAGAAAGTTTTGCTCTTCAATAAAATGAGTGACAATTTCTATTAGATTTTTCACACACTTCTCCAAGTCTCATATTATTGTTGTAAAAAAAGACTGAATAGTTTATTGGATTCAGTTACCATGTAGCTTTCAGTGTGTCAGTCTAGATCTTAAAAGGTGCAAAATAGAGAAAAGTTCATGAGAAAAATGTGACTTCCTTTATTATTCCTTGACATTGAGGCAAACTTTGCCATATGTTTACTATAGCTCAGTTTAAGATGTGAAATTCTCACTCTGTTTGTAAACCCTTTATAAAATCAAAGACTAATCAATTTTTCATTGTGTTTTGGATCCAGAACAATATCTTACAACTCTATATTTTTAACTCTCAGGTGCCTTTTCAGTCTAACAATATTTTCAAACAGAACATGTGTGAATTTTTCAGTTTCTTCATGAGTCACATCACTGAAGGTAATACACTTAAAAAGAGACTGAAGATCTACTTCAATCTGCAAATACTGTTATTCCCTGCTGGGCTTATGTTACTGATTGTGGCAGATTCCGGTCTTGACAGGCCGTTTTTGGAGCTGTTGTGAAAACCACTGACGTTTATACAGCTCTCTATCCAAACAAGTGACTACAAGATCAGAGACCTGTTCTTCCCACGTACTAATTTAATTTTGACCTAAAACTTATTATAATGATGATTCTGCACTCAGGGGAAAGGCTGGTGCTATGAAGAAGGTGCCATATTCTCAGATCTTCATCAATGTCCTCACTCTTTTCCTGGAAGGCGTTTTTATGGCATAGGTGAAAGACATCAAGACATTTTTTCTGGTTTGTTTATTTCCTACAATTCTAAAGTGATGATAAAGCATATTTATGGTAAGCACTGTAAAAAGGATAACGGAGAAAAATTCACTTCCATAGCAGTCAGCTTTTTCCTCATTATAAAACATGCTAAGGGACTGCTGGTTTTCAAATAGGACTCTTGGACACCAGTGTACGCTGTGCCATACTGAGGGCTCACAAACAGCTCACTGCATATCTGCAGCTCTCTGCAAAACTCCATCTGACAGCATTGCACAGCTGTTAAAAATCTGGTTGTTTTGTGCTGGTTTGTCTAGAAGATCTTCTAATATTTCTTCGTTGCTTAAGCCATTAAATATCTCAGATTGTTATATAAGGCTTTATTAGCATCTTATATTTATACATCTCCATTTTTGTCTTCCTATATTGTCCTTTATAGAAATAATATTTTTCCCTTTCTTTTTTTTCACATTTCTGCACACACTCACACACTGCCCTCAGTGAACCAATGTAACATACAGATACTACACTGATCGAGGATGTTTATACCTATAGTGCACCAAAATTCACCAAAATTGGTTTTAGTGATTGACTGATTTAATTGGATGATAGATCTTTCAAAAAGTTTAACAAACCATGGTTTAGGATAAGTGAGATAAAATGACTAAGATTGCCATAATATTAGATATAGAAATAAAGAGCATTTCTCTTTTTCAAGAAAAAAAAAAAAATATTTGATCCAAGTAGTCCATCCAAACTGAGTGTGCTTGGTAGTGCTCACTTTGCATGGACATTGTGACTAAAATATTTTAAACTGGAAGACTGAAGAAGACTACAGAAATCTGTTTACGATATGCAAAGCCAAAACTAATACAGAAAACATACATCCAAGGGATCTGAGTTTCCTCATGATACTTCCTCAAATCTGTCTTGTTCCCATCACAATGCAATAAAGTAATTCCACCAGCATTCCAAAGTCCAGTTTCAGTCTTCCTGCTCTTCCCATGAAGCAACTCAAAAAGCATCTTTGTGATACTAAATTAATTATGCTTATCTACAACCCCTCGTTATTAAATTGCTAAGTTTTCTGCTAGGCAAAACAAGTTCACTAAGCTGGACTATCCACTTCATCAGTAATTCTAAGGAATACAAATTAGGTCCGTTGCTGCACACAAACAGTATTTCATTGTCTTTGCAAATGTTACTCTTTGGAGTCTGCCTTTGCAGTGGTTAGGATAGAGGTTTCTAATTCTTCTCTGTTATTTATATCCAAGGAAGCCAGGATCTTACATTCCTTACGCTCTCTTAGATTAAATCATTTTTTGGTCATGATTATGAATCAAGATAGCGTTACTCACCTAGAATTTTAGAGTAGTTTTTTTGCTGTTATTGTTTCATTTTATTTTGGTTTTGTTTATTATTATTATTTTGTTGTTGTTTCATGTACCTATGGAATAATTCTGGGAAAAGTTTTGCTGGGAAAAGATTCAGAGTCCTGATTAGGATAGATGCTCTGGGTTTTGGCTTTGAAGGTAAATTCAGGAGAATTTTGTAGAGGTTTTCATTACCATTTCTGAACTCATGCATGAACTTAAAACACAGACTAGACAGATAGATGTATAAAACCCAGCTACCAGAAAGCACCAGTAATGACAGTCAATGGGGCCTTTGGCAACAGGCTGAAGGTATGGAAATTGTGTTTTAAAAATTTAGACAAACACATATGCTCGTTCATTCCACAGGCATCTTCCCTCCAGAAGCATCTTTTACTCTGGATTAAATTGTTTTTCTTTCTCTTTGAACAGGGAGTAAAAAGTCCACACATTTATTCCTTTGAAGTGACCTATTTTATTTTCTCTGCTTAGACAAAATCTTTCATTCTGGATTTCTCAAAAAGTCTGTATGAGAAGCAGCATAGACAGTATCTAGACTTTGGGTGGCATGCTAGATTATCGTCTGTTTGTAGTTTATGTGTCACGATACTGTATTTAGTTCTGGTGCATAGCATAGAAAGGGAATCTTTATAGTGTATATAATACTAAATGTTTTCTTAATTTGCTTAAAGCAGATATTTAGTGGCTCTGCAAAGAACTAAGAAAACTCTAATTTTACTTGAAAATTCAAAGCCTCTGTCTATGGAACTTGACAAAATCTGTATGCAGAGAGTAAACCCAAAGGGAATGATCCAAAGACCTGTGACACCAAGTAATATCCCATTAATATCACTAAGCCTTAATGCAAATTTTAATACTGTAAATGCAATCATTATTTCTTATGTAAATATATTAGACATTTGAATATTAATGTTTTCAAATATATTGAGACTGGAATGAGCTTGAATATGAGTAGATCTTTCAGATTTGTTACACATAAGATAATGCGAAGGAGTAGCCCTTCCTATAAGGAATGTATTATTTAAGTAAGTGTATAATTTTATGAAATGTATAGGGATGTTTCCATATTGTCAGGTTTTTTTCAGCCTTCAAAAGAGGTAAACACACTTTACTGATTATGCTGGTTGTACTGAATGCTGTTTGAAGGTTATTACAAAAAGTGAAAGATTGTCTTCATCTTGGCAATTGTATTTATGTTCAGCAATATTTGGAATGCCTTCTTTATAGTCATGAATTAATTGTCTCAAAAGATAAAGTAGACAGAGTGAGCAAGATTGATATCTGATCACAGGCCAGTCTTTGAGAATGCTGGCAAGCTGGATTCATATTTCTTTGTAGGAGTAGTGCAAAATGACTTGAAATCTCAGCAACCATAAATTGACAGTCTTAATTCAGTCCTGTTTATTTTAAACCTGTAGATATACATACTATATATATTTATACGCATACACATATATATAACAGAAATAACTTTAGACACTATGTAATAAAAGCGTCTCTTGATGACAAGCACCAAGTACTCTTGATCATAATATACAGCTTTGATATATAGCTAACAAATAATATTTCATCGGTAAAAAAAAGTTAATGTTTTTCTGTCTTCTCACAGGTAGAAATCCGGAGTAACTCCAAAGAAAATAATAGAATAGAAATGCAGTAAAATTGAAGTGAAAAGAGAAGTGAAATAACAGATGTAACACTGCCATCTACATAAGAATTTCCTTTTAATTTAATTAGATCCAATTACAGTATGCATTTCTTCTCTTTGTGAATAGTAAAATTTACCTAAAAAGACTGCAAATGTATGATAATGTATTATAGAGTCTATGTATTTGTGGAGAATAATAGTAAAGCTCATAATTGAAGAAACAGGAACACAAATGAAATATTGAAATATTGAGAGTGCTTTCAGTAGCTAGTTAAAATGACCATTAAAATGCAAGCAAAGTAAAGTAAACAATAAGCAATGTTTTTCTTCTATTATTTCTTTGATTAAACTCTGACAGTTTTCAACATTATGGAATATTTTGAAGTGTACATTATAGGATGAGTCATTGACATTGAAAATTTTGAAACTCCTGAAAAAAGGGGGGAAAAAAAAGAATCTCCTGCACTATCTATGTGTAGTTTGATTTGCTTATTCCAAGCTACTTTCCTAGGCTTCAAGCCATTAGGTGTTATCTTTACCAGGAAAATTCAACTAGAAATGAAAACATGGTGCAAAAGTCAACATTAAAGGGAGTTAAGGGAGCAGTGATTAGATTAATTAAATGAAAAACTTCTCACAACTAAACATGGCAAGAGAAATAAATGAAACACTGGTCATTCACAAGATTTATAAGAAAATGGTTATTTTTATAAAAAGCTACAAAATAAAGGTATTTTTTCATTACCAGAATACATAAGAAAGCAATCAAACTGTGTGTGTTACATGCTGTGGAATTAATTACCCACTTCTACCACCTTGTGGAAGCACAATATTAATTAATATGACGTGTCTATGTAGGAGAGAAGAGACATCAAATGACTAACCAGTAGACTAGAGACTGCCAAAGATGTTTTATGAGCTATTATAGCTTTCCTGTGATGAAGGAGCTCTTCAGAAGTATCATTTTAAACGGTTAACTATGGACAGATGTGGGATTCTTATACTGATCAAGTGCAGCAGATCATTCAGCATGATTTTTATTCGTGACAATAACACGTTTACAATTACATACTTTCTTTCAAGAGAAGGTGAGCACTTATTTCCACTATGAGGAATAAACAGAAATGTCTGCAACCGTCTTACTACCACAGCTAGAGCTGGAAGAAAGAACAATTGCAGAGCAAAGATGACCAGATTTGCTTCATTTGTATATTGTCACCACACACAAAGTCCCACATCAGATCTGCTAATGCAAACAGTAATACTCATGCAACAGTAAATGCAACGGACTTTCATGCTATTTTTTGTTTTGAGAGTTTATATTAATAAATCTGTTGCCAAACTTAGAATCTGATCTTCTTGTTAAATGAATAGCAATATTATAAAAGTATGAAGGGTCAGCGAATGAGTTAATGGGAAAAGAGGGGAAAGTCAATATCCTCTTTTCATTATTACTCTCCTAAGCTGTGTGTAGCGTGCTACCTGCCAACTCATTATCCATCACAGCTGCATCTTATCATGGTATCTTTCTTTTTTATAAGCATTATATAAGCATCTTTTTATAAGCATTATATTATAATTTCTTATTATAGTTATAACAAAGAAGACTTCGTGGGCTTAATTCAAAGTTGCATCAAAACTGCATAGCACTTCCATGATAGTTTTCTGTGGGTCAGCATTGGCTATCCCAATGCACAGGCTATCCCTGCCTAGTCCAGCCTCAGAGAATGAGTGCCTGGTTTTGTCAGGAGTGTTCCTGGAGAGCACCTTCTGTTTTAGTTTCCACTTCAAAAACATGCTTCTGACCAGATCAAAAGCCAAAACATAGACACAGCTCTAGAGAAGGCTTCCAGAGAAAGCCTATCAGCAGGAAAATGTTGCCACTGCAGGACCTCAAAAGGACAGTCTACATGCAAAACTTATGCTACTCCAAAATACCATGTGCTGTAATGATTTTAAAAGAAATCTGAACATATTATATGAATAAAGCCTAATCGTAGCCTCTAATTATCTTCAGAGCACAGATCCTGCAACTTGCAGTATGAGTTGTTTTCCTGAACGCCATAGAACCAATTTTCAGTTCAGTTAGTCATTTTTGGAAATCTGGCAGGTATTGCTCAATTCTATTTTTCCACCCTTTTTCATAAAGCACTTGCATGATATGCTCATACTAGGTGTATCACAAGACATCTCCCCACTTATGGCAACTTGAATGAGATATTGTATCTTTAGTTAGATAAAATAATGTCATTTAAATCCAACATCACTTGTATGATCAAAGTCTTTCATGCCTTCTGATTTTCATTGTAGGTATACTCTATTCTAACCTTGTGAAAGGTTGTGGAAAATCCATGAAGTGATTAGCAGGCAGAGTGTTAACTCTCTCCTCTAAGGTATGGAAAAAGAAAGAGCTCCGCAGAGGGAGTAGAATTAAAACTGTTCACCCACAAAATGTCCCTAGGTTCAGGTGTGCTAGGTTCAGGTGTGCTTAATTCCCTGGTTCTTTACAAGGAAAATGTGCTCAGAGAAAGTGAGGTTAATGTTAGGTTTTGTTTATGAGAAGAGGGCAAGGTAGTGGAGATATAGTCTGCAAAGGGACATAACAAGGCTGGAAGAGGGATTGTTCCATTGCTGTAGATTGGTTGAGAAAGGAAAAATATAGGTGCAGGGGAATGTTTGGAAGCAAAATTAAAAGTTTCTATTTGATGCAATTCTAATCAAGAAATTTAATACAGCTGGTTTATCGGTTTTCATAGGCTCCCTAGTTGCTTAAAATTCTGCATTAAAAATATTTTTTTTTCCCTTGCTGTTTATCTTCAACCTTTGGATTCCAAAATCTACAAGAATAAGGGTCTATATCTAACTTTTGTAAGAAAATGCAAAATCTTTGTGGACTGCTCAAAATCCGCATTCAGGGACTTTACAAGCCAAATACATGTGTGANTGTAAGAAAATGCAAAATCTTTGTGGACCGCTCAAAATCTGCATTCAGGGACTTTACAAACCAAATACATGTGTGATCTTTTCTCTTTCCTTTTCCTTTTCCTTTTCCTTTTCCTTTTCCTTTTCCTTTTCCTTTTCCTTTTCCTTTTCCTTTTCCTTTTCCTTTCTTTTCTGTGAAAAACATGTGAATATCTTTGTTCCTCTGTGTCAGAAGAGATACTGGAAAACTAAAGCTGTTAAAGAGGAAAACAAAAAGCCACTTTCATCTGCTAAAATAAAGCATTTATTAGACAGAAATGTTTTGAGTAATGTTAGCTATTTATTATGTTTTGATGGAAGTCCATACTGACATAAATTGAGATGTATCTGTGTGTTTATATGTTAGGAGCCAATTTATTTTCCTAAAACCAATATTCTACTTTGCTTAATGATAATGCTCTTCTTGTAGCTAACAGTTGACAAGCTAGGTTCATTTTAAATATGGCCTAATGTGTATCTTAGAGAAAGCTCATTCAGAGGTTTTCATAATGGAAATTATTGTAGTAGCAGCTGATAAGGTTTTAAAGTATACACTTTACAGTAATATCTTTAAAGGATATGTCTTCATGATGATAGTATGCTTAAATCAAAGAACATTTCAAGCAAACGTTTCTCTTAACCTATTGGTTTTACCACAGTCCTATAGTTAGAGCATTTAATTTGAAAAAAAAAACATGGAACATGACTTTTTGGGAAACAAGTAAGTCATAAAGATGATAAAGCAATGTTCCCCTACATTTGAATCAAATTATTACTTTGGTGTAATTGTAAAAACAGGAATGATAGAAACTGAATAGGTGTTACTCTAGATATCCCTTTCGCTCAAATTCTATTTATTCTAAAGGCATGATTAATTAGATTAAATCAAGACTCATTCAAAATAATTTATGTCTCATTCTCAGTCAAGCATGCCATGATTTGTGGCAACTATCTAGCAAAATAAACTGAAAATTCATTTTGAGTATTTTGTGGAGTAAGGCTGGAGTAGCAACAGCTTTTCTAGCTCACACTGAAGGATGATTCTGGCCTTCATCACAAGCTGGCTATACATGACTTGGTTCCTATGGGGAGATCTTTTTGTTTTGTGAGCTTTTATATATCTATTCAAAATTTAAGCGTCTAGTCTTAAAATGATATATCAATATTAAAACACTTCTTACTTACGCTTGGATATTTGCACTCATTAGTTTTCCATTTTAAAATATTTCTGATACTGATTGCTTCTTAGAAAAAAATCAGCAACATCCTTTGTGAATCAGCATCATCATGACCATTTTTTTAATTAGGTCAAATATCTGAGTATTTTAGTTGTTGTGCTAAAGAATCTCAGATGTTTTTTTAAAACAACTGAATTCTAGAAAACTACAAATCAAAAGTAAATCTGTGACTATGTCATCAAAACCAGAATGAAAATTAACTCTGATTTCAGAGAGGGTGATAAGTGAATGGTAGAGACAGAAATAAAACAACTCTGTTATGGAATAGCTTGGCCAAACACAACACAACAGTCACACAGCACAACACTACACCAGACTCTCTGTTCTGTATACCCACGTAAGAAATTTCCATCCAGTCTTCCCACCTCTAAACTCTAAAATTCACCTGAATTAATTAATTTTAAAAGTCTCCATTCAGAGTTTTTGTGCTCATGAAAACAGATTTTTTAAGCTTGCTTTCTCTCTTAATTCTAATGGATGCAAAATGGAGTTAAATTAAAAAATTTATCTGACAAAAACAGAATTGCCAACTCCATGACAAGAGCATTAAAAAAATAAAGCCATTATGAAGTGCATTGATTACAGCCTTACCAATAATCTGTCACTGTTTAAAGTTTCACTAATCTATTCTTGCCACTTTTAACTAAGTGAGAATTATAAGTGGTAGTAAGAAACTTGTTCCTCCCACAATTCTAGTAAATAACATTTTTGCAAATCTCTAATAGTTGAAGAGCTTGCACAAGGCCACAGAAACTATAAATATCAGACTAATAAGAAAGCAGACTTGAACTCCATAAACATTTGTGTATTTTTGATACAGCAGACTAAATATGGGCTTGCAGGTGATTTTGTGCAATTTAAGAGCTGTTTTTTTTCTAAAAAACAAGGTATGCAGTAAAGATTCTAATTAGGTGGTTTCATGTTCATAAATCTACATAGCTGAAGTGTTCTCTGTTCAACCTCTTAAGGTATACAAGAGGCATTAATTGCCATATGATCTTACTAAAAAATTCAAGAGCAATTTCTCCTAAAACAGAATAAGAAGCTTTATTCCACAGATGCTATACTCACATTATAGAAGTACCACCTCTTTTTCTGTGTTTCACTGTTAAACTTCCTACAATTTTCTTTTCACAAAGGAGCCTCATTTCCTATTCGTGATGCTAAGAGGTCAATTTAACAGCAACTATGACTTGCCTCTATGATACGTAATTAGGGAAAACAGGTATTGTTGCATGTAGTCTGCATTGAAAAATGACTGAAAAGATGCAATTAACTGTTTAATGTCTAGTACTGAGATGGTAGGAAAATATTTAGCTTTGGAGTGCTCATTTTTCTTCCAAATTTAGCACATAGTACTAAAATTAGCATTGCTATATTGATTATAATTTACATGGAATTGAGGAAACTAAGGTTTTTTTTGTTTTTGGCATAATAGCTTTAGATGAGATATGATAGCAAATAGTTATTTAAAATATATGTGAAATGGTTTTATAGAATGCTTGGAATTTATTTTATTTGAGATTTTATATAACATCTATCCTACATGTTTCTAATCTCATTCCTTGTCTATTCTCTCTTCTCTCAGTATTTTTCCAGTATTTTGTGAGGTGGCGACATCCTGTGAAGCATACACTCCAAAATGATCTCATAGAAGAAAATAAATCCTGGGATGACTACAGAAATCAGAACAGCAAGCGTGTTCAGCTTGTGGATTTAAAGTCAGTGTTAATCGGTGAGCGCATTAAACTGAATGAAATGTCCAATGACTCACAATTCCGATTCTGCGGCACACCCTGTGGATACTGTATTAAAGTTAAACAGCTTACACAGTTCAGCTGATTTTCCAGTAACATTAGGGAGACTTTTTTTCAGTGACCCCAGTGATCCATGGTTACTTATCAGAAGCTGAAGCCCAGGAATTTTCCCTGCTGTAACAGGAGTCAAATATAGGAAATGCCAGGAGCAAAGATGAGAATTTTGGAAATTTGCTGTTTGAAACTGGATTTACCAGTTCTCATGAGGGGCTAATTTATTTTTAGGGCAACAAATGAGTGTCCCCATGTTCCAGCACAAATAGAAACAAACACAGGACACCTGGGAACACTAATAGACTAATAGACAAATTAGATATTCCCACTCTGCACATAGTGACAGCTTCTACACTCCTCTCAGGACTCAGACTTGAAATGCCAATGATTTCTAGATATTCAAACTTGCCTGGATGCGAACCTGTGCAACATGCTCTAGGTGTCCCTGCTTGAGCAGGGAGGTTGGACTAGATGATTTCTAGAGGTCACTTCCAACCTTAACCATTCTGTCATTCTGTGATTCTGTGAAATTGTGCACAGTTCAGATTAATAATGACTAACCTCACAATCCCACAAAAAAATGAATGATAGTTTGGACGTGAGGTTGTTAACTACTTTAAGCTTTGAGTGTTGGGTTATTTTCCTTTTTCTCTGGACAGTCAGAGAGAAGCTTCACAGCTCACTTACTTAGACTGCTCCTTAGACTGCTCTTCTATGGTCAACATCTTGGTGATCTGCAGTTGGCTGCAGATTCTGTTAGGTTATCTTTGAAGTCTATAGATGAAGTCCATGTTTGTGTAGTGACACATAATAAGACTACGAGCCAGAGCAAAGGTAAGACCTACTCCTGTCCAAAGAGCTGGCAATATAATTAAGACAGATCAGACAATGTGTTCTTGACGTCATAAATATTCTTTCTTATTGACTTGATCCCCTACCATGTAAAATTGATTAATGTTTCCAACTTTGGAAATACAATTCTGTATGTCAATACCAGCAGGATATTAAACAGGATAAAGAGGGTAGGAATATAAAAGTCTCATTCCCCACTGGGTATTATGATGCAGAACAGCCAACACAGAAAATAGGTGAGGGAAATAGCAAAGGAAGGCTGTAGCCCAATCTCCGTGACTGCCGTTTTTTGTCGTGCCAAGGTGATATAGCTCAGGTTGAAGTAGACTTATTTACAACTGCAGTTACAAGTAACTATCTGCAGCACAAATAAAGTAAGTTTTCTTGTGAAACCATTCTTGCTAAGCGAATTTTCCTCAGCCTGTCATAACATTGACTTTTTCAGCAGCAAAGCCGTTCTTGGGGGTCATTACACTTGTTTGTGGGCATCTGACAGATTTCACCATCATAATGAAAAGAAAAAAAACTCAGATCACCAAGTGTCAGGTGCTGACGTACAAGGTGTCCTTGGAAAAATCAGTCTTCACTGTAAAAGTTAACTGCTGTAACCCATCCTTTGTTGGGGTACTTTGTAGTTCCAAAACCAGTGTAGTTTCTTCCTGCATTAATCAACACATCTAGCCAAAGGGCTTAAACAACACTTATGGGAGAAGGTTTTTGACCCTGTTGAACTGGGTTTAGTATCGTACAGCTGTCTAAAAAGCTATATTGCAATAAAGTTTCTACATCTTTTCATCTCTTTTTTTTCAATGGAACAGCTCACCAGGTTAACCTGTCCTTTGAACCTATCCAAGCTTCTCTATATAAACTTAGTGGGAGTATACTCTTCAGCTGAATAAACTCCTATGTGACTCAACTCTGCTTGTACAAATAGGAATATACACAATTATGAGTCTTGTTTGCATTGTCACAAACACTTACAAGAATGTTTACTATTTGCTACTTGCTTTTTTCTTTTCAAATTAATAAACATATGATCAGTTATACTAACTGCAAATGGCTCATCAAAAGCTATAGCTAAGACAAAACTAACTGACAGTATTTTGAATCCTGCCTTTACATATTTCTGTCTTCTAACAGGATGTTTTAGAAAAAAATTTGTGCAAATAAGATGGAAATGAGCAATAAAAGTCATCTTATTCTTCTGAAGAAATATCTCCTATGGCACATGCATCTTCTCAATTGTGAAAACATTTGCTTACTGAGAACAGTTCACATTTTCCAACTTCTGTAATATTATGGATTACCCACAGCAAACCAAACCCTGGCCTCACATTTGGTGGACTATACTTTTCATTTATAACAGTGAAAATTCCTGTAAGAAATACATTCTAATGACAGCTTTGTGCTGGCTTACTGAGAAAAAAAAAAAAAAAAAAGATATTTGAGCCTTTCAAACCTCTCCTCTATCCCATTTCCAAAACATTGTCAAGATGCTGTTGCCCCCAGAGAGAATGGAGTATAAAAGTGTAATAAGTCAAAGACATTCTGCATAAAGATATTAAGCATACTTATCCCAAAAGATTATATGGAATAAATAGAGGCGGAATGACTTACCTCCAAGACTTTGTTGTGGACTAATTTACTTTCCTGTTATCCTGAATAATATGAAATGTCACACTTTATTGATTTGTGTGTCTGTTTTTTTCTTTTTAAGACCAACAAGTAAAGTTGACCAGCAGCTCTTCCTGAATGCAACCTAAAATGTTTTTCCTTCCTAGATATAGTAAAATATTTGTATCTTACACTAAAAAAGTGAAAAGGCAAAAGGACTTAAGCCATTGGGATATGGCGCATCTCCTTTGCCCTCACTGTTACACAAGATGGACAATATATTATTGAATCTACTGTATACAACATCTCCTCAGAGACAGAACTGCTATGAACCCAGATGTGGGGACAGAGGTTGCTGAACATTTTATGATTTACATGATAGGACATACTGGAATATTACTGTGGAAATTTAGGCTACACATTCACAATCATAGCATCATAAGTGCAACTTAGCATTTGAAGCCAGATTTACTGCTAGAATTATTCAGAGAAAAGTAGTCTCAGATAAAAATGTTTATACTCACACTAGGGCGAGGTATATAATTTACAGATCTTTTGAAGAAATTCAAAAAGAGAATGAACAGGCTAAATATGAAGTAGTAAAGACAGAAAGGGACTCCAGAATAAAGAATATCTTTTAGGCACACAAGCCATTTATCAGGTCTAAAATACAAAGTTCTAGTTGTAAAGTTAAATACTTTTTGAAGTAGCATATCATAATTAGATACACATTCTTCAGACCATCTCAAAAATATGGGCTTTTGGAACCTGTGGAGTCATTTCTGACAACTAAGTTAACAGTATAAGGACGGGACAAGTGCAATGATAATCAGAAAATGGCAGAAATAGGCATGCTGCATCCTGTTGTGCTCTCTCCTGCAATGAATGATGAAGTCTTGGAGAGTCCAGTAGAACCATTATGGATGATCACAGGACTGTGAACTTACAAAACCTATAATACTGTGGGTAAATCAGGTAGAAAAATGTGTTCCTTTCACAGAGCTGGTGCACTGTGAATCCAGGACTGTGACTGAGTATCACTTTCGACATGTGAGGAACTGATGTTTACCCTAGATAACACGAGGACATTCCAAAAGGCATTTCTGAAGTAACTAAAAAGAGACATTTAAATAAAAAGGTGAGTTTTAAACAGTGCCTGAGAGCCAGGGTCCACTTCAAATATGTTCACATGTAAAACTGCCATGAAAAAACAGGCTCCACGTATGCTCCATTTCTAGTCTACTATAATTATATAGTAATTTATACATGATTTGAAAATGGCAAAAGTATTATCACTAGCTGAAAAGCAGAGTTGTGATTTACAGGGAAGCCAGTAGTTTGTATTAGTTGGAAAGAGCCAGACCTCTCCATCCTTATTATAAATGGTATTTTTGTCCCTTTCTAAGACTCAAACTAGTCAATTTTCTGTGATTTTTATACAGGAAAATGGACTGAAACTGACTGTTATGGTAAAACTCTTCAGTTTGGGGAATACTGACTTCAACAGTCACTGAAGGCAACTTGGTGATTTATCCTGACTATATAGTTTTAAGATACAGGTATAGGTCCAGGGCTGCTTTAACAGAGCTATACTGAAAAGAATAAAGTTAGGTTGCTTTGTATCTTCTGGTGATCTAGATTACATGATATGTCAGCCTGCAGGTGCCAAAGGTGTTCCCTTGTTGACAAAAAAAAAGAGAAGAAAAGGAGCAACCTGTCAGAGAACTGCAAGTATTTATTGTCACTGTGAGTTTTCAGGAAAGCTCAGAGGAGTTGAAATTGCAGCACATATTCTTACTCCATATTCTTTTTTTTTCTTTTCCTGTTCTTAGATTTCTTAAATAACCAGTTTTCATATCAAGTGGGAAGGTCAGTGATGCAGTCTTATAACTGCAGGTATTTGCCATTTAAGGAGAAATAATGTAAATCAGAACATGACAGAAATGGAGACAAAGTTAGACTTTCACGAGGACAGGGTAGACCCTGGGAAAGGACAATAACAACTGTATTTGGCAACTGTCCATTTCACAAATACAAGCAAAAAACAGAAAATATTGTCAAGACATTAAGAAATTAAAGGAATTTGAAGGCAGAAATAGAAAATAATTAGTAAGAAAGTTGTCAGATTCCTGCTGGTATCCTTTAGTATAGGGATTGTGAAAAAAGGGTTACTATGAAAGAACATGGTATAACTTTTATATGTGTTTGTACATTTCTAAACAAGTATAAAAGAGACTCCCTGAACAATCAATTCCTTCTCTGGTCTACCACAAACAACCACAATATATCATGTCTTTAGGATTTTTCCCTACACAGTTCCCAAAGGAAAGCAAAATTGCTCCTTTGAGAATTTTTGATCTCCTCTTGGCTTAATTTTCTCCATTGTCACCTCAGATCTGTAGGTCTTGCACCAAATTGTTCCTCTAGCATAAAAAACTTTCCTTCTATCAAATTTCCCCTCCTACTCAACTCTTCCAGCTTTTCTACAGAGAGAATGATCCTGCATCATTTTTTCCTTCTAAACAGGGTTTTAGTTTCCCTTCTAGTCTCTTCTCAGAAGATTGCTCTTATTCACCCAGAGGGTGTCCTATTCCCATTTGAACTTAACTTTTCTGAACACAAATGGACTTCAGATACATGTTAGAGAACAACATGTTTCTCTGTCATAGCAAGAGGGAAAACTTCCAAATAAACTGAGAATGCAACACCTCTTGGGTCTCAATCTAGTGCTTTAACAAAGTGGTTTTGCCTCAGTTGAAGTGTTGTGATCTCATCTCATACCCAACAAGAACTACCCAAATGGTAACTACTCTTAGTAGTTATAAGTCATAAAAAGCATGAGAATGTCATCATTCAGCACTGAGTGCCTTTACTGTGAAGAACATTCTTCTACTGTCTGCAATCTATCTTTCCTACATGACGTCAGCAATCACTTGTGAGCAGTTTAGTGGAAGTTTAGCTCTTAGCAGAGGACAAGCCATTCTTATTCTGGTCTGCATTTTGAGATACTTTATTGTGAGTCACTACTGAGAAATAATATAACACTGGACCAGTATACTTTATTATGATTTCCATGTCATTTCCATATCCTGAATCTTTACAATTTTTCCCAAAGAAAAAAAGAAAATACATCATTTGGTGAACTGGTTGTCTGAATCAGGGGTCAAATACAAACACTACAACCGTAGCTGTCTAATGATAGTTATGCATGATATTCATCAGAAGAATTGACCCAGGGAGGCTTCTGATTTATATGACGCTAAAATTAGTAAATTTTTCAACAAGTTTTCCCTTCTTCTACACAACCAGAAAAGAGTCAGAAAATTATGACTGAAGCAGTTTTAAAAAAATATGCTTTCTTCTACCTCTGTAGTAGCAAAAATCTAGTAGAAAAAAAAAGAGAGAGATAATTTTTTCAGGCAATGAATTTTTTGAAGTTTGTATTCATAGCTGATGCCATGTGGGCAGAATTCACAGTTTGGGTTTTTTAATTTGCCTTTACTCTTTTGATATTTTGTTTCTTGTATGAAGTTGGATATGTTTTGAAGCTTTGTGTGAAGAAACAATGTCCAAAAAATCTTCCCACCGTTGGTAGCAGATTCCACCACATGATATTTTGGAGAAACTGAGTTACAATTTCTAACTGTTAAGTGAGAGACAAGTCAAAAGATATCTTTCTGCCCTTGCTTGCCTGAGATTTGGTAACTTCAGGTTCAGAGAGAGATGTAAGATTTCCCTGAGACTTGAATAGTTCTAAATTTTAATGAGGGAAAAAATTTCATCATTTTGAGAGCTGCTCCCATGGCACTGCTAATGTTATATCATTTACAGAATGTCTTCAAAGGGAAATTGTCCAGTAGAATTCTAGTGCCATAAGAATATCACGTAGCTATGGTGATGTAAATCCCCATGCAGACACTCTATGCAGGAATAGAAGTGCCTTTTTCAGTAGAGTTTGTCACTTCACAGCATCAAACTGAAATTCTTCTGGCCTTTCTGTCGCTATATAATAATTCCTTTGGAGTGCTGCTATCATTTTCTCCTGAAAAATAAGACTGTAATAGATATACTTATTTACTAAAGCAGTTGAACGTTGAAGCTTCATTTCTGATATCACTTAACCTAGTCTGCAACACAGAAGTCAGGGTATTAATGTGGTTACTGTAGCTGCAGGGTCTCAAAGATTCGCCTGCTGCTTCTTTTTTTATATAAGTAATTTTTTGGTATATATGTCTAAATATAGATGCTTGGAACACCAAAATGTGCTGAAAAGAATTAGTATCTTCATTGACAAAAATAACTCAGCAACAGAAAAATGCATAATTTTATTAGATGAATTACTTCCAAACCTGCCGTTAAGCAGTGAAGCAAGACAAGAAATTCAAAACTGTACATTGACCCAGATGACCATCACAGAGTTTAAAATTTGCAAACAAAAAAATGCACTTGTGAAGATATAGTGAAGAGTTGGGAAAGCAAATAATGCATGGCTGGAGTAAGTCCAAAGAAAATTGAATTGATAGCAGAGTTTGAAAGAGTCTGAAAGAAGAAATAGAGATGCATAAAATGAACGGCACAAGTAGAATAACTGGTCTAGCGAGTTAAGCAGAAGGAAAAAAAAATGTTCTAAAGAGAATGCCTCATGTTGTTGGGAGACTCTGAAAGAAAGTATGAGTGGAAGTGTTACTACAAGAACAAATTGAATATATGAAATACCTCTGAAAAAATGAATTGAGGCTTTCAAAGCAAGAAATTGGAGAAATTTAAAAAGCCAAACAAATACAGGTAAAAGAAGAAAGGAAAGGAGGAAGAAAAGCAAATTCTGGGAGCTATTGTAGAAATTGAGAGAGGAGTCAAGGAAAAAGGATTAAAAGGGTGACAAAAGAAACAGTAATAGATAAAAGGAGTTATGTGAGTAATGCTTATTCCTGGAAGAGGAAAACTAACTTCAGAAAACTGATGAAGCTAAACTTGCTTCTTCATTAAAGTTGGTAGAATCACAGTATTACTTCCCAGAACTAAAGAGACAAAAAGGAAAAAAAAAACAAGCTGTCCCTCACTGACAGACTCTGATTGTTCTATAGAGCTTAGCTACCATGTAAATTAGCTAAAACTTGGACAGTCACAGTAACATCCTTAGAGTCTGCTAATTATTTGTACTGTTTATGGCAAGTGTGCTCCATTGGGTGCAATTATGATTGTTTATTGAATAATTGCTGTCCTTGTCAAATGTTTGCTTGAATATTTGCCTTCACTGTATAATATTTTTACTGAGTAATTGTCTGCTGTGGATAATATCTTCACTCAGTAATTGCCTACTCTGAATAATGTTTTCACTGAATCATTTCCCATTCAATGTAATGTTTTACCGCATGATTTTCTCTTCTGAGTCATGTTATTGCAAGTTAGTTGCTGAATTACATATAAAGTTACTGTTAGATCAAATCTGAATTTGTCTAAGTGCAGTGCAGTTCAGTAATTTCTCTTTAAAGCCTGTGGTGATAGTGGTGTTATTTCCCTTTTAAATAAAGCAGAAAGGAATGGCAGTTGCAATTCAGTGTTAGAGAGACAGGAAAAAGTGAGCTAATGTGCTAATAGAAGCAGGATGTTTTCAAAGCAGACGATGCTGAAAAGTGAAAGAAAGAGTAAAAATGAGCAGAAATAGTAAGAACTACCGGGAAGACAATCAAAATTTGAGACACGGCTGTTAGGGTACTGAAGGTGGGTACTGGCTAAAACAGGAAAGAAAGGAGACAGATTGCAAATAAGCAGCCAAATAATCAGCCCTAGGGAACAGTCAAAAAACAGAATGGGGTGAAAGTAATATATACCAATGATGTGGACATAATGTCCTCTAACTTTGGTGTGCGTTAGAACAATCTTATAAAATTAACAGCTAGTATTTTGCAGTTGGAAAAAAAGAATCAAGACGTTAAAGTACAAATGCTGGAATCCCCATTACAGGCATCATTTCTCTAACTTATTCCTAATTCATCCTTATGCTCTTTTCCTTTCTTTCCTTGAAAGAGACTGGATCAGGAGGCAGACAAGCTGTTGAGGAAATGGTTTAGCCACAGAGGGGTTTTCCTCTTGACTTGGGACCATGATAAACTCGGCCTTGGCTCTGACCAGATGAGTGGCCAGGCTGGAACAGGACAACAACAAAAGCTGGTGTCAAAAGATCCAACCATTTGAAGATGAGACACACATGTAAAATACCTTCAGAGAGTTCTATTAATTTGTTTTAATTCAGACATTTCAGCACTAATTCTATTCTTTCCCCTATTTTTTAAGTAGGTCATAAAAAAAATTGATTGAGCTTCCACAAAATATGTCATTATTCCTTGGTTCTTTTACTAAGTGGAAGAATATTCCATTCTAAAATGAAAAAAATGCATTAATACAGTCTTTTGTCTTTATTATTTAAGATCTGTTCCTAGTATAGGTCTATTGATTGTGCATGACTTTGAGATTGCAGATGAAAATTTGCTTTTCTCATTCTGAGCTTCTTTTTTTCAAATACTCCTGTAAATGAAGGCTTTTTGCTTTCTTTGCATCTTGCCAGGGATGATATCGCCCAATTTTCTTTTCTGATGTCTCAGAGCTATACAAGAAAATCGTATGAAGAAATAACTAATATCTGAAAAGCAGTTCTAATAATTCTTTCTTTTCTGTTTCCATGTCTACACATCTTTACCAAGCATTCTGTAAACTCATTTGCACGAGAGAGAAGTTCTATTCTTGTATACAATTTGAGAATTTAGAGATGATGACTGTACTTGAGGTACTTGAGATGTGGTGTTCCTCCTTTATAGTTATTTTATTTTGCTTTATTCTCTATATTCAAAGAAAATGTGTGCAATATTTCTGATGACAAAGGAGGTGCATTGGTATTAAAAATCCTGCCTCTTTCTATTTTATTCAGAACTTATAACATAATACAATATGCTCATTATTTTTGAATGACATTAATAAGGTGTGAAAGTAGGTCTAACAAGGCTGTCTGTGAGAGCTTTGAAACAAAGAGATTTAATACAGAATATGGTGTAAGTGTTGCAATATTTCGCACTTAATTATATGAGAACACCTGGGGCTGGATTCAATAAAAAATGACATCAAGATGCATACGCTGGATTTCTGTGCCAAGTTGCCCAAGAACATTCAGAATACACATTACATTACAAGGTTTTTTGTCATTTCAGTCTTGCTCTGTAGTTCTTGGATAGGCACTAGTAAATATAAGGAAAAAATGTGTTCATTTGTTTTGTTTTTATTATTTTCATCTCTTTGGGATAACTCATTGGAAGTCAATCATCTGGTTTGCATTCAGTGATATTAGCTGAGTTTTGTTTCTGTTTTATGACTGTCTAAAAGAAATAGTGATGTCCTGTGAACATTTCCTATGTAGATCATGGCTTTAAACAATAACAAAACTGAGCTTTTAAAAAGCTTGTCACTTCTTAAAATCACAACAACAATTCCACTTCTTTCTATTTGACTAGAAAGCCCTGGAACAATCAGAGGCCTGTTGTGTTCCACAATAGAGGAAGTAAAAAAAAAACAAGAAAGGAAAAAAGAAACAAAAAATGTAATTGTTTCTTGAAAAAAGATACCTGTGAGTACTAGCTATGTCAAGCAATTTGTCCATGTCTTGGTCAAATGAGACAATTGTTTTTGAAAGTCAATAATAAATAAAACGCACACATTCTTGTAGAAAAGAAAAGGAAGACAAGGTTCCTTGCATCACAGTAGGCTCAACAGTAGGGTGAAAATTGGTGAATACTGCTCTTCCAGTAAGGTCTGATCATGTCCTTCTTTCAGAAATGACATTAATTGAAGATTTTGCAGTGTTGCAATAAAAGGGCAGAAATAGAAAAAAATCCAGAATGCTTTTTCGGATGTGATATAGGTCTTTATCCCATCTTCCTATACCCAGATGAGTGCAGGATACTGGAGTCTTTCAGTGTATGATCTTTTATCCAGCTCAGAGAACAAACCTTTTGGGGGATAGCTAACTACAACTAAGAGACCCAATGAAATCTAATTTTATCCTAATGTATTTTTGCAGAACACCAAACTACCTCAAAGCTTATGACCAGGACACAGAGCCAAGCGTAATAGCTTAAAGTGATAAGCCTTACCAATGGTGTAGGACAGCTTAGCATATGGACATAAAATCATTGGCTGTAGCTCAGGAAGTCTGAGACACAGATCACTGAAGACTGGGAGAGTCATCCCAGAGGAAGGATCACTGCTGCCCATTACCTGTGTTCCTCTAAGTGTGTACATCCGCCAGCAACAGAAAAGACATGTTAGTCTCCACAGAGCTTTGACCTGGCTTGGTATACTCATCCTGGCTAAACAGATTGCTTACCTGCTTGTAGAACTAGAAGGCCACAGACTAGAAAAAGGCCAGTTCCCTGCCATAGGAATAGTTTTCATACATATTCCCAGTGCAATTAATTGGAGCATGTACAAAAGACCTTGGACCTCAGGGTGATGCATGCAGCATTACTATGTTGGTAAACATTTTTGTAGCATGGTTTCTCCCTGAATGTAACAGTCCTTGGATACCTCTGTTGTCTCTTGGAGAAGGGAGGTTCATTTCAAATAAAGAACACATGCTAAATATTTATTTTCTATGATATTAAATCTTTCACTCTCTGAATAGTGACTAAGACTTTTCCAAAAAAGTTGCTACTTTTGAATCAGTCCAGTCGTTGTAGTGTTAGTATTGCACATAAACTGTGTTTTCCTTTATTCTCCCTACAGATTCTTCCTTAATTCCCCGGAGATACAGGTATGGTATAATCAGTTTTTCTCCAATTAAGTTTCCAGCGTACTTTTGATTTGAGTCAGAATTTGGATGTTAAAAAATAAAACAATAATCTTGGGAAAAATAGGATAGTCACACACTCTGAACTTTGGAGTTTTAGTCTGTTTAGTGTTACAAACTAAAGTTACCCATTTACAGACAGTGTTACCTATTTAAAATCATTCTACAATGATTTTACTAGATTAGGCAAAGAATTAGCAGGAAGGAAAAGAGGCTAAAGCATTGGCAAGAGCAGTATCACATTCAGTCATGCTTACTACTTATCCAGCTGGATCCAAATTTGCACAGTCTTAGGATAAGGAGGAAAGAGTTTATTATCGTTTGCCACCATCTCTCCTTTGGAACCAAAGTATCAGGAGTTACATTCACACTTCTTTTGAAATAAATTGTTTCCAAAATTATCTGGCCCTCAAATGTTCCTTTCTGATAAAAATAAATAAAAGTCATTGCAAATGGGAAAATGCTGACTTTTATCACTATCTGCTAAAACAAATTTCTGCAGGGAAATTTCCTGCTCTTTCACATAGTGATTCAAGGCCAATCTCTCACTAATCTTACAAATTAGCTGTGCCAGCCTGGTAGAACAAGAAGACCACAGGCCTGATTATTCCAGCTGTGACAGGATTTTTTCAGCCTAAAGAAATCTCTTGTTGAACAACAGCCTGGATACTTAGAACAGAAATGGAAGTTGGACAGATAATGTTAGTTTCACCAGGGATTTCCATATTTTGTGGAGTACCCTTTCCAACTTGCAACAGAAGAGAGTTTGAAATTCTAGGCCAAAAGCAGAGTGGACCGAATGTAAAGCAGCATGTCATGATGGTTGCAGAGGAGCTGGACAGGGTACTGCCTTTGTTTGATTGGGATGGCATCCATATTGCTTCATCTCATTTCAATTTTAACAAACCAATAAGTCCTAAGAGGAAGTTACATTGGAATCCTGCCTACAAAAATATAGAGCTTCTGCTTCCTTCCCGTTGATATGAAGTGAGGAATTAGGGTGTAACTGTGGTCTCTCAGGCACCTTTTACAGAGTTATCAGGAATTCCTCGTGAATATTTATCTAAAATGCTCAATGTCTATTGATGTTGTCTTACTACTTAGTCTGTTTAAGCTTAAGGCTTTTCATGAGGAATTATCTTTTTCTCGGTTGAGATCTTTATTCATCATCTTGGACTCTCACACGTGGCATTTATTCATTTCACACGCTTCTCTACTGTCTGTCTTCAAAGGATATGTCTTCACTTCAAAATAACAAAGATTAGCAACAAACAATTAAGTGTCATTGCCATGCAGAGAAGCCACAGCAGTGTGACCACCACTGAGAACTGATGAACCCAGGTGATTTCCAGGAGAGAGGTGACCTCAGTATTGAAACCTGTCTGTGACAGTAACCAAGTTTCCTGTGTGTGCATATATATATATATAAAATTCCTAGCATGAGTCCCCAGTCTTGCATAATGGCAATAATTTGATAAAACACAATATAAGTGAGAGGAAAAAGAGGTGAATGTAGCTAAGTCTACTTTTGTGGCCCATTTTCAAATAAAAAATTTAATAGACATTAGTTTCTCTCACAAAATTTTAGTGTCAATAAAAATTGAAAATTTCTGTACAGCCCTTTGTTGCTCATTAGTGAAAAAAATCCCTGTTTTTACTTTGATACTTGAGGATAAAACATACTGCAAATGGCCATCAGTACTTTATTATAAGTGACAATTATGATGTTTCCTTGGCAAAGAAGATGTGCATCTAAATGTGCAAGAGATGGTGGCTCCTAAGGACATATTTAAATCTGCGCAGTCTTGAACAACTGGAATAATTACCAAACTGACAACATGACCATTTTTCTTAGAGATTAAAGTGACATATTGATGATGATTACTTTAATCTAATTTTAAGTACCTCATAAAATGCTTGAGATGTTTGAAGCAGTCTTTAGTTCAAAAGTTTTCTTCTAATCACAAACCCTGTATACAATCTGCCAAAGATGATCTACTGTCATTTCATTCTGCCTGGAAGAGGATGCTGTAGAGTAGAAAGGGTAAAAGAAAAACATTCACAGACTGACCTGGATACAGAAATGTAGCACCCAAGTGCATCATTCACAGAGCCTGAGTCCGAATAGGAAAACCTTCTCCTCTTTTCTAAGCTTTGGTCAACTCTTTGAAGCTCTCGCAGCCTTTTTAAAAATCTGGGGTCTCTATTTCACGTTTAAAACTGTCTGGGGTTCACTGACTTTATTCCCTGAGCTCACTGAAAAAAAATTTCTGGGTAAATTTTGGTGGCCAGTATGATCCAGGTCAGGCAATTACCATCATCCTTTGTATCTGAGTATTGAGCCAGTGACTAAAAGCTGATGCTCCTTGCTCTTTGTAACTGCTTTTGCCTTATCCAGGAAACTCCATAAGTCTCCATGGTGAAAGGCAGTTCGTCCTAATGGGATAGGCTCAAACCCTGAGAATGGGCATGGTCTGAGGAATGGAACCTGATAGATCCTGGATAGCAAAGCAGAACGGTCTCTCTAGTCTTCATATAATTGTATTGATAAACAGTTTGTGTTCCTGTGACTTGACCAGGGAGGAAGAACCAAATTTACCCGTTCTCCTATCTCTTCTCCTTCCCACCCCATCTCTGCTCTCCAAGACTTCTGTGTAGTGACTTGAACATGTGTTTTTGGATTTGGTAGAATACAATATGTGATAAGACATCTGATGTCATTTCCCAGATAAGAAAATAACACTGCATTATGGTGGTGTGGCTGTTTTATTTCTTTAAATCAGTGTGTGTGAGTTGCTTCTGCAAACTGTCATTTGCAATGCTTTTTACAAAAATCCTATCTATCTATCTAGTTTGTGCTGTGAAACTCCAGATCACTTTTACTGCATCTATTCTTTCTCCTAATATAGTTGTTTGTTCTTGGTCTTGTTATTTTGGTTTTAGGGAAGATCCTATCTCATCACAACATTTTAAACTTCAGATTATGCCTTATTTCTCTCCAAGAAATATTTAGAAACCACATGTTCTGCAGATTATTTCAATGATAGTAAATGATAACAGGACTATTGCTTAGGTGAAAAGATTTATTCTGAATGTATTAAATCTTACCTGTTATCATTCTGAATTACTTTATTAGATCTTACCTGTTATCATTCTCAATTACTTTCTTTTTAGTCTAAATGTTAAATTTGACACTTTTAAATTAAAGATTACCTTCAAATATATGGGTAGGGTTTTTGCTTGCTTTCAGCAGACACAGCATGTTTGATTTACTAGTGCTTTTCCTAAAACAGATGTTTTGAGACAGACAGCAGCTTTATAGACAGCAGGTCACATGAAAAGAATCCAGATCTGGATAGCATGGTTTCAAATTCCACTTGATTTATGATGGAACTTGATCCCATTTTTTTCCTCGGGGTTTTAGAATGCCTGGTGCTAGAATGAGCTATAGTTCTATCACAGCATAGTTGCATAGATTTTGCTAAATACAATGTTGCATGTGTTGTGATCTTGGCTTAATATTGATAGCTAATGACTTTCCTAAATTATTTGTGCAAATGTAATTATCCATGAAGAGAGCCAATCAATCAGAACTATTGTAGCCATTGGAAATGGTATTATGTAGCTCCCTATCAGACAATAAAAGGAGAAGATGTTTGGTCTTTAAATTAGCATAGTTCCTCCGGGAATATTGACTCTAAAAATTTTAGAAGGTCACTTTGAAAAATTGAATAGGAATACTTAAAGACTTTGAAATCCATAGAATTTGATGAAGGTAAAGAAGCCAAGGTTGTCTTTCTTAAGTGTGCTAATGGAAGAATTAGCAAACAATTGTAGGAAAAAAATGGTTCATCATAGTCTACAATGAGCATTTATTAAGCTACCTAATATTCTGACTGCTACTAATTTAACCCATAAATATTTAAAGACTAAAATTTATATTCAGCATATCTGTAGGTACCTAGCAGCTGTGAGTTCTCTCACTGAACTTTACTTATAAGCACAATAGGCTATGAGACTTTTCTGATGGAAAGTCTTGCCTGTGTCCATGATCACTAAATCATCCCTCTTTTCAGCAATGGGTTCACATTTTCCTTCTTTAGCCTTATATTGCCAGTGTATCAGTGGAAGTTCTTGTTGTCCCCTGCATATTTCAGCTGCAGCTTTGGCTTTCCTAGCATCATTGCCCTGCGTGTGCAGGAGGGTTGGACTAGATGACCTCTAGAGGTCCCTTCCAAGCTTAGGTATTCTATGATTCTATGATTCTATGATTGCCACATGGCCAGGCAAAGCCCTAGTTTCCCATTGTAGGCTGTTCCTACTTCCACCCTCCTATAAAATGTTTTTTTTGTTTGATGCTTGGTTGGCTGGTTGGTTGGTTTGGTTTGTTTGGCATTGGAGTTACAAAATTAATGTTTGGCTTACCCAAGATGGTCTATTGATACATTTATTGGCTTCATTCATTGGTTGGGATGGGCTGTTCCTGCGCTTGAGACATGCTGGCCTTAAAAATCTGCAAACTTGCTTGAGCTTATTTGTCCTTCAGAGATGTATCCCACTTGATAGCTTCATGAATAAGCCACAATCTGCTCTACTAATGTCCAGGGTCTGTACACTGCTATGCTCATTCCTCACACTACTTAGGATCTTGAACATTTCTTGTTCAATGCAGCGAATTTGCCACTGATTGCCACACCTACAAACAGTTTTTCCCTGCTAGTGTAAAACAGATCTGTCTGTGTATCACCTCTGGCTGCTCATCTAGTATCTGTGACAAATTATCCAGAAATTTCTGATTGCATATATCCTCCTTTATTTCCCTTCTATCTCATGTCTACTTAGCATTTGACTTTGCAATGGATACTGACTTTGGGTGGTTCAGGCATGGTTGGCATTTTTCAGCATGATTAATCTTGTAATTTGGCCAGGGGAAATAATAGTCTCCAAATGTCTTTGAAGTATCATCTCCTGTAATTCCTACATGGTATGTGTGTGTCCCCTGCATGCAGTTAATACAACAACCAGAATCACCAGTTCTGTTTCTCTAATGATCCATTAGTGGCTGTCAGCACAAGCTATTTCGCACTTGCCAAGTCCTCATATACCAAAGGTTAAAAACAAGTCTTTTTTCCAGTTACTATTCTTTAAAACCGTCTGCTAATCTTCTTTCGCAATACGTATAATTTTCAGTCTTTGTGGTGGTACCGACTACATTTGTCACCTGCATGAGAGTGTTTTAGAGGCTTATCTTTGTTACTTTCCAAGTTAAACTAAGGCACTTTCCCCTACAGATTTTCCTTGCCATCCTAGTGCTTCTGTTTCTTTACATTTCCAAAGTGTTTGTCAGTAACATACTTCAGCAAATGGAAGCAGTAAGGTTAGAAGCAGTGGGGAAAGGAATCCACCCAGAGCTGAGACAACTGTAGTCAGATGTTTTCCAGTAACTTGAAATGCGCATGTGCGTCGGGTAACCTTAGGAGCCAAGGCCTCAGATCAATATTAGAGGTTTCCACAGGGCACCTAGAGGGAAGGAGCCAAATGGAAAAAGCCCTCAGCCATCTCTTGTCGAGACTGAAGGGTCCTAGTCCTCTTAAATGCTTCTCATAAAGACACCTTATCATAGCAGTGATCATCTTTGTAATCCTTATCTCCTGGGCTCAGAAAATAATTAAAGAAAGCAGGTAATAAAGAGAATGTAATTAGAGGTAGGAAAGGTATCAATAGGGAAGATCCTGAAGGCAGCCAAGGAAAGCAAACATCCAGAAAGATATGAGAAACTTCAAGAGCACAGGAAGTAGAAGGGAATGAGAGAAGCATGGGCTGTTTTCTTATTTGATTACCACACCACAAAGTTACTGCTGCAACCAGCTCCCATTATACTTTCAGTCAAATTCTGCATTTATATTAGAATCCTGCTTTGATCATTAAAAAGAGTTTCAGAAGTGATATGATTTGCAATTTTGACCCTTTTTATGTTTCTTGTTTCATTTTTTTCCCCAGATAACCTTTTAGAGGTCACCTCTGCAATAGACAGTAATCTCTGCAGTTAAATGAGTTGTTCCGATGTCTTTCTAGAGCATTACATACTATCCAGATCCGATGTTAATCTAGTAGACTATTTGAAGTACTACCTTACCAAAAATAACATTATCTTGTTTATTATTTGGAACACTAAATTCAGGTAATGTGTTTAAACTGTGAATTTCTGACACTGTTGCATTGGAACAAATTGAATTTGCTGTACATTTTCTTTTAATGATGAACTGAGAAATCCTTTTTGTCATTTTAAGCTCTTCTTTTCTTTAGAAGACAGAATCAAGTTAGTATGAATGAAGATGCAGAATCATTCTTTTTTTTGACATACAGAAAGATTGATGATACAGAAAGATTGATGAGTATTTTTTTGTTATTGTTGTTCCAAGTGACAAAACTATATGTATAAAAAAGTAAAGTTTAAACATTCGTTAGAATCCTGACATGAAAGTTGCAACATCATGGGCAGTATCAGAATAGCACAGAAAATCTGTGATGTAAACTTCAGGATGTTTATTGAGCATGTGGAATTATTATTCATTCAGGATCTGTTTAAAGAGTATTAATTCCTGCTGGGGAGCCTCCCTTCCTGCAGGCAGTCCCCTTGTCTTCAATAAAATCTACTCAAATAGATACATTTTAACTCTTATGAGAGCAGACTCATTATTGACTCAAAAAATAAAAGGAGCAAAATCCTATAGACAGGATATCATGTGAGGCAAAAGCATTTCTCACAGAAATAGTCAAGCCACATTAGAAATCAACAACATTGTCAGGAGAGATCTCTCCCTAAGATCGCATGATGATGTCTCCCTAAGATCGCATGAACGCATGGATGACAGCCATTCCTGCCATTAAACAGTGCATTAAATCTTTGGTGCTCACAGAATAATTTATGATACCTATCCTCCAAATATCCCAACAGATAACAGATTTTTCAAACAGATATTGGGTTGAGATTACCTCTCTGTTGGCAAGAGATATATGCATCTGAACTGTGTTCTCTGCTTGGAGATAAAATACTTAAGTTACAGAAACTGAGGCATGAGAAATGAACACAAGAACATGGCAAACTGTCTTATCTGTTATTCTATGGAGATATCCTCCAGGTGATTCTACAAAAATGGAAATTTTCCTATACGCATACTGAATAAAATTAAGACTATTCTATTTATATAAACAGGAAGATATTATCAAAAATGTAACTGCAGATAAGATTCAGTCTTGTAAAGACTGATATATAGATTTTGAACAAAATTATTTGCATGGTGCTGAAATGTCTGGAAGTGCAAATTCTTCTACCACTCTTGGTCATGAAAACTGAATTCAGTACAACTCTACTGCAAAATCACTTACAGAATTAATATTCTAAACCCACTTCCCGGAGAAGATATCAAGTCACAGTGTGTGTTATTGTCATCTCAAGCACTTCATATTTATCTCTATCTCTAATATCATTCAGGGGAATTTACCACTACTCAGGGTTAGAAGAGCCTTCTGTAAACTAAACCATATGCTGGTAACTACCAGAAATGCCCATAAGAAGGAAAACATCTGTCTTTTCTCAGAATCATTATTCTTTCATTCAGCTGTGTGCAACTTTCTGAATTGTACATAAACTTGAAAGGCAATACAGAGATTGTTCTATAGAAATACGGACATTTTTGATTAGAGAAGCATAAACATATGAGGACAAGGTCCTTGACCTGAAGATCTGACAATCTGAAAGTCTAGATAAAAGACGACCTGAAGGTCAGACCTGAATGGGCAAGAAAACTGAGTATAAGGTTATGCTAACTTAAATTTGGATCCGTGAAAAACAAGGTGGATTTAACAATAATCATTTTTTGCTTTTAAGAACAAAAAGGACCAAGTAATGTAGCAATGTACAGTCTTAGCTTATATGAGCATAAAGTCTAGGAAAGCATCTCAGGGATCAAGTTTCTTATCAGTTCATCAAAATGATGTACTAGATTACCTCCTCGTAAAATCCATCTGAATGATCTAATCCAATTGCACCTTAAAAATTAATTGGATTTCTCATTCCCACTAATCCTAATGGAGAGACGCTGGAGAGTGCAATTCTGAAGGTAGCAAGGGAAAGCAGAAGACAGCTCAAATTATCTTCTTATTTTCAAAAATCAGAGAGAAGTTGACATACCAGCTATCTCGGATCATATGAGTGCCCAGGGTCACATTAGCAAAGTGAAAGAGGCACTAAAGTAGGAGAAGGAGAAATTCAGTTTCCTTCTGCCAAATCTGCACCTGATCATTTATCTTGGAAATCCAGGTAAAATTAATTGCTGGCCTGGAAATGAATGGAGAGAGAGAGGACATTAGACAATAAGACCTACCAAAAAAAATTTTTTTTCCTAGGGACTCTGAGAGTGGAAGGGCTTGATACATCATTAACAGGAGTGATAGGGTTGCATGAGTAATGTTTGGAAGGCAAGTGATGCTCTGACAGACAGTTGTGCCCCCAGCATTTCATCTTTCAAAGGAAGAATGGTTTTGACATACTATGTGATATCCATAGCCTCCGAAGTATTCAAAATATGCTGAGAGGAGGAATAGAGAACAGGACAGGATAGAGAAATCTTACCATTTTTTATATTCCTCGTGTGATGTTGGTTGTTACTGCTGCCATTGTGTATCTTTGCTAAAGGATATAGATTAATTCTTGTAAGGAGTGCCAATGGATTGATCAATTCTATGATTAATGACAGACTGATTTATGTTTGTAGTGTCTCCAGTCATGAGTTAGGAATGCACTGTTGCTAGGAAGCCAAGAGCAGTGAGGATTTCAACTGCAGCAGGAAAAACCTGGATTTGCTGTGCTGAACTCTCTAAATCCCCTTAAACTCCTCAGAGAAAGCACAATTGTTTTTCCTCCCTCCGAGTTTAATTTCTTCCTCTAACCTAAGTGGTTGCATGACCTTGCAACATAATAATTTACAACAAATCTTTTAAAAATTGCTTAAACTCCTCCTGACGATAGCACTTTTCACCTTGTTCCAAATATATGATATGTATTTTAATGTTTACACATGGAAATTAATATAATCACCGAGCTAAGTTGATACCAGAAAGGCAAGAATAATTTGGGCTCTTAAACTTGTCTTTAGGACCTAACTAAAGACCTTCATTTTTCAAAAATGCTGAGCTATTACTTCAGTAGCTTCAGTGTTCATTTAAAAAAAAAAAGTGAAAATTAATGGCATTTAGTGGAAATTCAGGTATTTCAGTGCCTAAATATGTATTTGAAAGTCAATTCAATATTTGCAACTCAATGATAAGAATATTTAATTAGCAGAAGCTTTTTTCCACGTCATACTGGCCCAGTTTGGCTTTTCAGAGCTTCTGAACCCCAGCTGTCCATGCTGCAACCCTTGGGCCCTCAAATCTCCTCAGAAGGCAGTCAGTCTCAGACTAGGGTTTCAGAAGGAAACTCTCATCCCAAGCTTCAAGAATTTTTTACCTCAACTGGGAAATGATGATTTTTCTTTAATCCATAATACCTTCAAAGTAATACTACTCCAACAAAATGGCAACTGGTCGTGCTTGAACAAGATATGAAGCCGGGCATAAGACTGGATGAGGCTGTAAAGTCACAACACAAATCCCATAAGGCATAGTTGGAATTTCCCATGGAAAGCACAAATTCTACTCATTTCCAGTTCCTATTTTTTACTGTAAAATAATCCTGACAGTCATTAAGTAATATTTTCCAAACTATACTTAACAGTCTTAAAGGCCATAAGCTCTGTCAAAACTCAAAAATTTGTAAGCAATATCATTCTGCAAATCATCTTGGGAAGACTGTTCTACATCTTTATAGGTGTTTCTTAATTAGTGTACAGATTATAAATATCACCATTGAGGAAAAAAAAGGAGAGAGAGAGAATAGTATAGCAAATTAATTTTCGCTCTTGTTATTTTTGTTGGCTACCGTAAGACACTGGGAGGAGTAAGGAAGTGTCAGAGAAGGAAATAGAATTTGCATTAAAGTATATGTTCAAGAGATTATTTATTTAAGTGAGACTTTTAAAATATACAACTTTTAAAACTTTCAAACCATTCCCCAAAATTAACATAAAATTTCTAGATGTCTCTTTTAAAAGTTTCTCTGTGAAAGTCTGCATGTTGTTTTTATATGATTTTTAGAGTAAAATTATGAGAAGGTAAAGCTAAGCCAATAGAAATCTTGTGCGACATCCACAAAAGTTAAATCAGAATCTGTAGATTTATTTTGAAGTTATAGTACGTTGACTCCTCTGATCTAGATGGGCACAGTAAGCCAAGCTAAATCTCTCAACCTTAACAGAAGCCCAATTAACTAAGATAAATTGTCAAATCACTCCTCAGAGGTTCTCAGCATTATTTAATCTTCAAAAAGAGTTGAGGTTGTTGGTCAAAAAGATACTCCACTGAATATCACAGAGCATTTGCTATCAAATCCACCATTTGGATGAAGTATCTAGTGTCGTGATCAGATTCCTTAAAACTGGGAAACTTCAAGAATCTAGTTTCAAATTTTATCTTGTTTCAGATCAAGGAAAATCAGCCACTGATTTTTCCAAATACATTTGGCTCCACTCTGTCTTAGGCAGACTCAATTTTCTCTTGGGAGATTAGCCCTTCCAACCACCTTTTTAGTCTTTCTCAGACATATTTAACCAAACCCTCAGTCTTTCAAGCTTCCTACTCCACTTACCATTTCTGCTGCATCAGTGGAGCTATGTATAATTGGGATAAGGTAGTTTTATTCACTTTTCCATGCAGAGGATTTGATATTGCAGTATTGAACTTTTCATCATCTTACTGAAGTTCATTTCTAACCCCTCAGTATGCCCCTCCAGATCATCTCTGAACGCGACTTACTTGCACAGTTCGAGAGCTAAATTCAGTGATGAGCTACAAAAGGATTTGAAGGTTCCTTTACCTTTGAAGTCCAATCTTGGATGGAGCTGATGGGAGTTTAGGTACTGACATTGTCCAACTCCCATCATCTGCTAACACAATAGTAGCTATTGCTAATGAAGGGGACTGCAGGCTGTTAATCCTACTAGTATCCTACCTCAGGCATCCCAGCTTCCAAGTAATGATATATATCTGAAATTCCTTCAACACGGTGAAAGGAAGTGCTACTTCTAGCACAGTTAAATGTCACTTTATCCCCTCAAAATATTGAGGGTCTTTAAAGACGGTTTATAATACTCTCTGCCTTGTAACTCTGAGTGTAATACCTCCCTTTTGATTTTATCTCCAGTGCTATATATCTGCAATAAACCTGTTATAAGATTATAAGCAAAAATCCATAGATATTGTCATTTTTTTAAAAATACAGTATGATCCAGAAGTACCATATTAGCTTTTTCTTCCATTTATCTTTTTATATAATAGAGTGGAGAGCCTGTTTATTAGAGTTATCTATAATACGGAAGCTATTACAACCCTCTATCACTCATTTCAAACACAGACTTCTCACCAGCAGAGCTTGAATGCTGTAAAGAGGACATATGGAAAATAATACACACCATTCCTGAATTTAAGCCTTGAAAATCAGATTTCACTAGCAGTTCTTCATCTTCAAATTACCAGCAGTGTACTCACTCTCATTATAAAAATATTCACAAGATTTTTGTGCTTAAAATACTTTTCAGTAATGTATAACAGAAAAGCTTATGGGTCTCTTGCTCTTTGCAAAGATTGACAAAACCGCATAGGCTGAATAGAATTTCAATAATTCTACTATCTATGTGAAACATATTCAGACTATTTACGGATACTCAGGCTGGTCTACAAGGGCTTTGGTGCATTTTGGTGCACAGAATGTTTTTATGATTATTCAAGAGTGCTCAGGCTGCAGAAAGGAATACCACTGAACTTTTGCACAGATGATGGGGAAACCAAGGATATTTTTCCTAGGAAGATCTTCTCTTAGGTTTGCATTACTAACTATATAGATGAGTCATGGAGACTAGGAAAAACTTAGAGATTTACAATGTGTATTCATTAAGTAACAGCATTGGTTTTGCATAGAGAAGGTGATTTATGCTGTCTGAAGTTGATATTAAGGTTAAATATGCCATGAACATCTTATGGATGAAAAGACAGTGTGTAAATCACTTTAGGTTTGTTTTCTTTAGTGAATCTTTTTCTTCTACATAAGAGTGAGATTAATTTCACCTAATGATGGTGGATGATCAAGCAAAAACTTCATGCCGTCTGGGCATAAAGTTCTTCCGATTGTTCTTGCTAGAACAAGGAGACAGTAACAGACAGCAAAACCTTCTCAGCTGCTCTCAGTCGCCACCTATTTTAGGATGGAATAATCTAATCATCTTCTCCCTTTGTTGGCTATAGATAGAGGCTATATCACTAGCTTAACCTGGATACATGATTTCTAGTTGAATGTAAGAATGATGAATTTCATCTCTGATATACAAACAATAAAGCATAGTATCTAAACACTGTGTGGTGTCCTATTGCTGAGAGCAGAGTAAGTTGTAGATGAGAACATTTTTGATGTTTTTCTATTTAGGTACCTGGTTTTATGAGGAGTAAGCATTTAGTCACCTATTTTTGAGAGTCAAGTTCATCAAATAATGCATATCTGATGGCCAAGCACAATAGTTTAAATGTGTAAAATAAAAATTACTTTTACAGGAAATTCACCAATAAAAATGAATATTGAGTGTCCAGAATACAACTAAATAAATAAAACTAAAATTATAAAAGTGGACAAAAACAGTGTCTTCTTTAAAAAGAAGGTTATGAAGGACTGTAAAGTGATAAAGCAAAGAAGGAGGCTGCTGAGATAAGCACAAAAAGGAGACTAAGGTTTGAAAGTTGCAGGTGCAGATACTGTCAACAGACTGTGTCCTTAACAAGGATAGATTTAAGATAAAATGTATAGGGAGAACAGAGGAATAAGAGAACACAACCCCTATGACGTGCATAGCTCGAGAGCTCTAAAGAGAGGCAAGCCATAAAAAAGCCTGGATGAGAATAAGAATGTCATGTGTAATGCAGAGCAAATATGGTGTAATGGAGTAAAATATTAGAGAGGTCATTATCCTTTCTTGATTAATTCTGAAACTCTGAGTTTCTCACCTTAATTACTATTTTATTAATACAGAAAGACACATCTTAAGCTGATATACAATGTGGTGCGGGAAGGAGTAACTTCATTTAGCACTGTTCTCTGCAAAGAACAAAAACCTTTTGCCTTTGTGAATAAATACTCTTCTCTTGACAAAAGCAGCCAATTAATGGCACATATGTTGTATCCTACTCACAAAACCCAAATAGCAAATGCTCTCTGGGCAGATCCTTGATGTAATAGGAAGGAAAGGACTTTTGTATCTGCAAAGACAAATGTCTTCAGTGTCAACTTTAATTTGAAACAATTCTTCCAGAGATTGAAGGCCGTCATGACTCAGGGAATGAAAAGATCTAAAGCATGACAAAGAATCTTACTTCTCAAAATACAAGGATCTTGAACTGAAACAAAGAACCATCAGTGAATCTTCTTTTTAAAAAATTCTATATCATAAAAACATGAAAGGAACTTACACTATCTTTTTCTTTCATCCAGGTTAACAAGATATACAGACTCACTGTCAGAAATATGAAAGTCTACTTCTTCTTTTAATAAAACGGTCTGACCTTGCTGAAATCTACTTCAGGCTCCCTGAACAAAACAAAAAGAAAAGTCATTATTGTATTTACTGGCTGGCTTGATTTTCCTCTAAGATGTTAATTAACTAGATAGAGAAGATGTGCCTGCTACCATTTAAAACAGGCACACTCAGAATATTAAGGCTTACTAAATCTGACTTTTGGGAGTTCTGTGTCTGAGAGGTGCACCAGATAATTTTGAAACTTTTAGGATCAGTAGCCAGGCTTGCCGCCTCACAAACAGCTCAAATAGAAGATAAGCTTCCCATTACCTTTCCTGCCTTACTGAACAACATCAGTCAGTCCTGGAGTGTCGACATTTACTTCTTTTTCATTTACTCTGTTCTGCTTAGTCACTTTTTCTGGACCTCACATGACTGGGTACTGTCTTGACAACTGGGAACAACAAAAAGTATTGTTTTAATCAGTTATTGTCTCTACCTTCCCAGGACATAATTCCTATTAAAAGAAAATGCAGTATTTATTGTTTATTAAATAAATAAATAAATAAAAACTGATTGAAAAGAAAAGGAAAAGAATGGCATTTTGTATGCCATGCTTGAGTGATATGTAAGGTAATGCTATTCAAAATGCCAGCAGCATATGCCAGATTCAATTTGAACGTAAAAGAAAATCTGTTACAAAAATATAGCAGCACTCTGAGGATTTTATATGTGTCTATTCTGAACTTTGAGACTTGAATACCCTTAAGAAATTCCAAGTTTTGACATTTCATTGAAGCTGTTGTTAAGTATTGGTCTATTGTAGAAGTCCTGGAATGAAACACTGTGGCCTGTGCTTTACAGAAGTTCAGAACAGATTATCATAATGATCACTTCTGGCCTTAAAATCCTTCTGTATGAGAAAGTATTCACTAAAGTTATTACATCTTTTCCTTCCATGTCACCCTTTCCAGTTAACTGCCTACAGCCAGGAACGAAATAGTCACATTTCAAGTGAATATGTTAGTGGGCTGCAGTGCAACGCTCTAAGAGCAGTGAAGTGCAAAGGAATGAAGTGCCTTGCTCCAAAGAGCCTGAGTTTGATCTGTATGATACGGCCTGAACTGCACAAGGAAAAAGGGTTTCCTTTGTCCCATGATTCCAGGAAGTCCTGATGTGGTTCCTGAAACAGCCTCACAGCTCTATGATTCCCAAGACAGATGAAAAGGCAGCTCAGAGGGTTCACATGAGACTGTCTGATATATGACATGAACCCTCTGAGCTACCTTTTCATCCAAGGATGGTTCAGAAGTCGTCTCATTCCATGACTCCATAGCTTCCTCCAGTGGTTTTTATTTGAATTTATGAGGAAACACAATCCACATTTTTTGAAGATTTAATCTCCTACAGTCTCAATTGTACTGGCCACAGTAAGTTTAGAGTGGGCTCAATCTTCCTATATATGATTGATAGGCACCTGCTATACACGATACTCTAAAAAAATGAAAGCTGATTTTGCTAGTCTTCATGAAGCTAGCTCCAAATGATTGACAGCTGTCATGGACTGCAGCTGAATTTGAGCAGAGTATTTAATACAAGTCCATCTTAACATAGATCTTTATGCATTATTTACGTGCAAAATGCGCACTGACAGATTAGTGCTTTCTCTGTGGTGCAGTTAGGTTGTGTACTCACTTTAAGATCTTAGACTCCTGCTCCAGGCTTCCTTCAGCTATGGCTGTCTATAATCAGAAATAGCTACAAATGCACAAAGAACCAGATCCTTTTTCTGATGTTATTAATTTATATTGAGAAAAAGCTCCTACTGCACTGACTAGTAGCACTTGCCTCTTCACCTTTATCTTAACTACCACTGCTGCTCCTGCCCTCCTGACAGATCTCATCTGCTTCCGATTTCCCCTCCTAATCTCTTCATTCCATGCAGTAGTACTTCCCAGACTACTTCATGTTTTCCCAGTCCTACTTTATCCTCATACATATCTCTTTTTATCTTCTTCTCCCCACCTTCTTAGTCTTCTCTGACTCTTCCATTCTTAAAAAAGAACTGGTCCCTCCTGGCCAGTTCTCCATCATCCCTATTGACATATTTGACATATCTGAACATGCAGAGCACTTTGTCCTCCCTTAACTTCTGTAACATTTGAATCTCCAGCTTCTCCTCTCAAGTCCCCAACAGTTTCTTGAGAGAGATCTTTTTGTGGTTTTCTTCTATTCTCTCCAACTTTCAATTGATTTAAATAATAATAATTAAATTAATAGGAAATACGTGGATGAGGCACTTAGGACATGGTTTAGCAGGTATGGTGTTGAAGTGTTTATGGTTGGACTCAGTGATTTTGAAAGTCTTTTCCAACCATAATGATTCCATGACTCCGTGATTCTAATTAAGTATTAATAAGATATATTTATAATAGCAATAAATATTAAATGCAATATATAATAATAATAATAACACATGAAACAACATGTACAATAGGTAACAATAGGTACTGCAAATTAATGCCTTTGTCATATGCCTAAATAGATATCCCATTTTTACTGAGTTAAATAGCTAATTAAGTTATGCCAAAATGCCTGGAATCTTTTTTTTTTTTTTTATCCAAAACACAATGCTTTATTTTTGTTCAGCTCTGCACCTACTCTAACTCTGCCCTTTTGTGTGTATATTTAGAGAACTTCTATTTACATGTGGAAGATCCCTATAGAACTTCACTTCTCTGTGTCTCGATTAATACAGTAATATTAATTGTACAGACAGTGTAGTGTGTTGTTATTGACACATTGTAACTTAGAAATTCCAATCATAAAGACAAACAGGAAAAAAGATTTTAATCTCTGATGTGATTCAAAATGTACACTCTCACTTATACCAGGTATTCTGCCTATACAGCCATCTCTGTCCTTTTATAAACAACGTATGCAGAAATCAGGGTAATATTTCATTTAATTTTTAAGTGCTCCCAGAGAAATTAAACTTTTCTTAATCATCTCCTTCCCATGCATTATAGGGAAAATTTCAGAAAATGCCCACCGTTCTGTGTAATAGACTAAAAACCTACCGGATAAAAGTCAATATGAAGTAATTTGATAGATTTCTTCTCCTGGAAAAAAAAATTAAATGCAACAAGTGGTAGAACTGCTATTTCTAAGGCTTTAATTTAACTTTCTATTCCTGTTAAGCATAGCTACTTACTTTACTGCTATTTTCACAAGTATCCTTAAAGAACTACTCCCCATTAAACATTAACAAACATCAGTAACCTGCATGTTCCTTTCTGAATATAACTTGAATACCGTTAGCTAGCACACAGTTAACATGCTCCTTAAAATGAGATTTAGAGTGAAAAATTAGATATGAAGCAAACTGCCTTCCAGATCTCTGACAGACAAAGCAGACAAGGTTTGAGGGATTATTGCCTTTCCATATAGGACCGTATCAATTGCTGAGCAGAAGCAGCTGTGGAAGCATGTGCATAATATCTGCCAGCTTATCTTTATTCTCTATGTGATATGAGCCATTGTGTTTATTCCCTTTCACTTTTTTCCTAGTTTTATTTTATTTTATTTTCTAATTTCTACCTGTGTACATCATCCTAATGATTCAAAGATGGTGCTTTTGTATCACTAACTTCAAATGCAAAAGAAATGTAAATGATGCTTACAAAAATCACTCACAGGTCTTTTGCTTTCACCAAAGATGGAGCTCTGAATACAATAGTCTGTAAAAGCTGTCATTTTTTTCACTTTGAATACAAATAAAAGAATGTATTTTGTGGGAACTGATTATCAGAAAAAACTTATTAAAAGTATAACTCCCATGTCATATTCTGCTATCCAAATTGTTCAGGGTCAGAATGTTGTATTCAGTTCCCAATTTACAAGTCTGAGCTAGCAGTACGCTACTGATTAAAACATCCTGAGTCCATCTGCTAGGAGGGTTTTGAGATTCTACTCCTCAAACCTTTACAAAAAACCCTAGGAGAAAATAAAAAGGCAGAAACTTTAACCAGAGAATGATGTCTCTAGGTTTAAATTATTTGTAATTTCCAACCACCTTATTCAAATTCAAATTGAAAAAATAAAGGTTTTCCTTTTTTTTTTTTTTTCCCTGTGGTCGTGGTCCTGCTTAATAAACATTAAATTCCTAGGTAAATTTACAGATAAAGATTACAGAAATCAGTGTTCTTCCAGAAGATCACACTCAAATTTAACATGGAACGAAAAGTTCAGATGATTATCACTCCAAGTCCAGTATTTTCTTTCTACACATATTATAACACTGTTTGAAATAAGACAGGAGAAGCGTAACTGTTTTGTGCTACAGTCAATCAGAGAAAGGAAGGCCCTGCTTTAGACAAAATACAGTCTTATATATAGGCAAATCCAATGCCAATAATGAGGGGATGCATCCAAAGATGTAAATGTAGATGGTACCTCTAAATGTAGATGGTATAGCAAAAGAGATCAACATTGTAATTATAGGTAGAAGTTACTCTCAGTTGGCCTGGAAGTGAACGATTGCTTTTGTACACACAGTGAGAGAAGATCTCATCTGCAGAGGTTCATGATGAGAAATGAAAGTACAAAAAAAAAAAAAAATGAAATGCATTTATATGTAACCAGGCCTAATTATAAAATATAAAACACTCAGCAAATTCACAACCTTTGGGTAAGGATGCAAGCTCCAGAGAGATTTGGCTGTAGCATGAGAAATGTTGCTAAAGCAATGACTTGACACCTCCCCAGCTGCAAGTCTGATGTCCTGGGAAGGCAGCAAAGGCATTGCAACAGAGGGAGAAGTTTCCCCAGTGACAGCGTAACCACCAATACAGAAAAATATTACATCAGTCATTTGAAAGGCACAGCGTTTTCAATATCAAAAGCATTCAAAAGCAGAAAGTCTTTTTTATTATTATTATTTTTAGGTAACAGTACTGTTCAACAGCTCTCTCTCCCCCTTCTCTCTCTCTCCACTTTCTTCTTCCCTAATTTTGTATTTGTCTACCTCTGAGTCTTTAAAATCGTTAAAATCCTTTCTGCTTCTTTTTTGTTTTATTTTTTTTTTTGTTTTCTGTGGGGAGCACATCCAGATTTATGCATCCAAAATTCATTGCAAACCTCAGTAGCTTCAAAAAAAAAATATTGCTTTTCAATAGCCCATGAAAAAAATAGAAACTACACAAGAAGGCAAGTATAAGGATGATCATAGGATTGTGTCCTACCTTAACTTTTACATTCTCCATCATTTGTTGAATCCATTTTAAATGGCAAATAATTGAGCATTTACAATGTTGCCCAATAGTTATAGAATTCTACAAAATCAAGCAAGTGTCCTAGCAAATCACACTGCTGCATTAATGCTGCTCAGGTTTTGTGATAATGATTTATATTCAGATTCTGAGAGCCAAGAGACATTATGTGAGGAAATGTGAAGATGGCATAAAAAAGCCAATAGAGAACGCATGTGTTGCCCTGTCTCCTAATACTGCAAACAATTATGCCAGAATTAGACACAATTAGAAGAGAGATTCTGTAAGTAGAAAGACAGAAGAGTGAAGCAGTATTGTGAAAGTCTGCAGGTATATTTTTTAATTCATTCTTGCTTTCATTCAAAGAATTAAAGCAGGTAGTTCTTATGTTTCAGGAACATCATATTTTCTCGAAAAAAAAAAGAAAAAAGAAAAAGAGAAATGGCTATAGACAAGAAATAGGCAGTCATTTGTCCTTTAATAAGGGATAAAGAGCTGTGTTGCTTGAAGGCCTCAATGACTCATTCTCTTCTAAAAGAAAAATATGTTGGATGAATTGAGATATTCACTTGCTGTGGTGGCTTTTAGACAAAGTGTCACTCGTATTGAATACAGAGCTGAAAAGTTTGTCTACTTTGTTTTCTCCCTTTACATCTGTAAGAAAAGTGTTGCCAGTTAGCAAAACAAGAAAAAAAAACCAAATTGGGAATACCAGATAAAAAAAGGTTGCCCCAAATGTACTCCAAATTTACTCCTAATTCTTAACAGAGGGGAGTGAACTAAAAGTGGTTCTTCAGGAAGCTCGGTGCTATGAGAAGAGAGATGACAGAGCATATGGGCAGAGACAAATGTTGGACACTCTATAAAAGCTATCATCAGCCTGATAGACCTTTGGAAAAAAGAAAAAACTTGTTTTCCTAATGAAATACCAAATAATAAAATATGAATAACAACTCATGTTCACAACCTAAAATTGGCATTGAAACTGATATGGAAAGAATTTTCAATCTAATGAAAGGTTTTGACATTTCAAATAATTCATGTTGAGTAGTAACAAAAAAACAGAGCTTTGAAAAATTGAATGAATCAAAAATCTGGAAAAAATAATAATGGGACAATTGAAATATTTTATTAACACATTATAGAACATTATTTTGTTCATTTATCATTATATTTCTGATCAAAAATAGTTTAGAATAAAAAAAATATTTTTTTCAAAAAGTCAAAAGAAGTCTTCTAAATATCGCATAATTTAAATATAGATCTTATTTCACATACAAATGAAATTATATGAATCAGCCATGACCTGTTTTTTTTTATGATCAAGACAGAATCCTATGTCATGAAGTAGAAGTCAAGAATAGTCCTGAAGGAATACTCTTAAATAATCAAAATTGCTTGAATAGATGACACAATAGAAAGAGAAATATTCTATGAAGGTAAGAGAGGAAAGTGATAATGCTTCTCTAAAGGTGACCTATTTCAGCACAGAATTGAAACCATGTCAAAGTGAACAGGACAGATTCTGCCATTTGACATATTGTGCTACAGCCCATTTCCATGGACCACACTCTTAAGCACAAAATTCATTATAAGCCTATCTAAAAATACAAACTGAATCTCAGAAATACTTAAACATCACATAAAAGAACCACATGCATTAAATAAATGAGTAAAATTAGATATGGACAGAACGCGTATGCACTAAATATAAAGCAGTGGTGTCATTGATTTTTAGTGATCAAAGGAAAAATCGACGGATTAATGCATTTCAGACTCAGAAAAAGAAACATTTTATGAGTCTGTCATACAATATATAGTGCTCTCAAATTCAATGGCCTTTTCTAAATGGCCTTTTCTTTCCATGGGAATAATTTAAATGGGTTTGTGGATAGTAAAGAGCATCTGCCTGATCTTCTCAAGCTCACTCACTACCCCACTGTCATATGCTACCCTACGCAGCAAGTGTGGAACAAAAAATATTCTGAGATCTATTCAGTTCTGCCTGTGTTTAGTTTAAGATGTAAAGATGATATATTCAAGAGGACTGGGGACCATATTATGTGACATGAGTAAAAAAGCGAAGGTCTTCTAGATATAGTCCGCTGTTGTTATCATCATCCTACATTGCCTGAATCAGAAAAGTGATTTCACTCATACCTACTTTTTTTCTAGCCTATTTCCTTTTATAAGCCTATAATTCATATAAATAAGGGTATGTGAAGGAAATGGTTATTTTTAAGTAATGTTAAATACATTCATTGACAACTTTCATCAGTGTCTCTTTTTCTGTACATCCTTGGTAGATCACAAATAGCACACACACAGCAAGTGATGCAGAAACTGCCTGGAGAAAAAAAAAAGTAAGACTGTGTCATTTTGGCTGTGGTGGTTGCTAAAATGTTAGTGCATTGATAATATATACATCTAACTTCATACTTTTCAGAGTGCTTTAGGATATGCATAAAGGCAATACACAGAATAGGAAAGGACATCCAAGTATAAATAGCAGAAGATCCAACAGGAATCTGGTTTTAGAAGTAAATATTTTCCTTCCTGTTCCTATCAATTTTCAAACAAGAAGAAATTATATAACCTTACATGTGCCATTCTGTGAGGTTAATAATATTCCTGGTGAAGTAGTTGTCCAAAATTATGACTAAGCTCACAAAATGTCTAGGATATAGCAGAGTACTGAGCTGTACTCCTCGTGGAACACTTCAGATAGATAGCGCAATCAGGTGGACCATTCTAAATTATCTTCTGAATTAAGGATCCAGTGCAAGAAAACCCATTAGATTACTAGAATCTCAAGTCAATATTGTAAAAAGATCAATGAACAATGAAGAAGGTAACAAAATAAAGAAAGATCTAGAAGGATTGAATAATTAACATTAAAGGAGTAAAACAGATAAGTCTGGGGGGAGTCCAAATTATACCAGAAGTGATGCTAAACCTACTGGAATCAAAGAGAAAAAGATGTAATTGCTTTTCATACAACTAGAATTTCATTGGTTGGGAGATGATTAGAGAAAAAAAAGACTGAAAAGGGATGGTGAGGACTGGAAATCATGCAGTAGTTTGCAAAGGACTATGCAGCAATGAAAAACAGTGTAATATTGAGGTTCATGGACAAAACTATGCTACCACAATCCTTAGAGGAAGTGCTACGGCAGGTCACACTGACTACGGATTACCAGAAGAGCACTNACCAGAAGTGATGCTAAACCTACTGGAATCAAAGAGAAAAAGATGTAATTGCTTTTCATACAACTAGAATTTCATTGGTTGGGTGGTTAGGAGAAAAAAAAAAGACTGAAAAGGGATGGTGAGGACTGGAAATCATGCAGTAGTTTGCAAAGGATTATGCAGCAATGAAAAATAGTGTAATATTGAGGTTCATGGACAAAACTATGCTACCACAATCCTTAGAGGAAGTGCTACGGCACACTGACTATGGATTACCAAAAGAGCACTGGCAAGCCCAAACCCATTTGGACATGAGGCACAGCAATGTGAGTAAAAATAATTTTGAAACATGTTTAATTCCATGCATCATGCTGAACTGAAGAACATGAAGGAAGAAGAAGAGAAGAAAATTAATGTCATCTTCTAGGCTGAGAGGAGATCTGATCAGTGTCTAGAAGTACCTCAAGGGAGGCAGTGAGGAGGATGGGGCTGGCCTCTTTTCAGTGCTGGCCACCGACAGAACAAGAACAACTTAAGCACCAAAGGTTTCACAGGAACTTAAGGAAAAATTTCCTGACAGTGAGGGTGACAGAGCCCTGGAACAGGCTGCGCAGAGAGGTTGTGGAGTCTCCTTCTCTGGAGATCTTCAAGACCCGCTTGGATGTAGCCTCGTACCTCGTGCTCTAGGTGGCCCTGCGTGTGCAGGGGGGTTGGACTAGATGACCTCTAGAGGTCCCTTCCACCCTTAGGCATTCTATGATTCTATGATTCTACAGTGAGACTTCCAGCTACATCCTAACATCCTTGGACAGATTTTTTCTTTACGCATTAAGCTTTTGCCCATTTTCCCTAATAGCAGAGCAGTTCACTTAATGAATCCCATTCCACCATGATTTGCATGATATCTGTCATCTTTTCTCACAATTTCACACAGTTGTCTTCAAAACAGAAGCAAAAATGAACCAACCTTGAAGTGGTCTTCCTTGAGACAAAGTTTACATTTTAACTTTCCCTTTACACATAATATTCCTTCAAATGCTGCTTGAAAGGATATATATCCTTTGGATGGATGGGTGTTTTCATGCCTACAATGGATGAAAGTAAGAGAGGACTACATTGGCTTTAGTCATTAAGCTGTATCAAGATCTGAATATTCATTTGACTGAATGATCCATAGTTTCAAACACTGAAAACAAGAGTGGACAAATCAAAGGAAGATGGAGTTCTCAAAAAAAAAAAAAAGAAAAAAGCTGCATTTACATTTTTATATTCGTTCCGGTGTTTTTCTCCAGACTGAGGTGCTGACTTGTTTGGCATATAACTTCATATGCCAATGCATTCAGACTCACAAAGCAAATCTTCATGATGATGAGAATGTCATTTTTGGCCAACTGTCAGGTAATGACAAACTTTATCACAAAAGGATCTGTATGAAAGTCAGGGGATTGTAACTTGCAAATAATCCACAGATTTTGAAATCTGGCTTCTCCAAATCAGAAAAGAAAGTGACCTTTTCAAAACTGCATCTAAAAAAAAAGTAATCAGGAGAGAGGATGTTTTCTAGTTATTCATATAATTTTCTTTCAATGTTTAACTTTTAAATGTAAGTATGCTATAAAAAAACCCCAGGATTTTAAGATACAAGTTTTCCAAATAATAATAGGAAAACTTTTCATCCAGAAAAAGTCAAGATGTGTTATTCGGACATTGCTGAAACTTTATCCTTGTTCTTTTTAAAGCAAAAGTCCAACCGCAATATCTTGTTTCATAAGTAATTGGATTTCAACAGAAAGGTATTATATGATGGAATATGGTTCTGTTTCAGTCTCTCTCAGCTTGTCTAATAAGTCTTGACTAATAGGATTCTCAAAGCAAATACTGAGAAGCCTCTAACAACAGTCCTATATGATTATCTGATGGCCACTTTGAAATTTACCTTCCCTACACATTAAATTCCTTTTTTTTATAATTTGGGGATTACAAAGCAGAGGGTTGTAAATTTGTTATCTATATTGCTCAGTGACTTGAAATGAATATATTAAACTCCATCTGACTGCATTGTAGCAAGCTCTAGTGGTAACAATGTGAAAAATCAATAAAGCAACAACATCCAATATAAGATCTGAACAGTAATCTGCATTGAGTAGTACTCAAAACATAAAACTTCTGATTGCTCATTTAAAACCAGTCTATGACTCTGTCTTTAGGTCTATTTTAAGAGCTACAACTACAGCACCTGCTGTAAATTTTAGGAATTATACAGCCCAGTAGATCAAGCAGTTGTCTATGTATATATGTGTAACACACTTACCCTCACAGTTTGCATTAGCAAGGACTATAGTCATGGTTCATGCTCCATCTGTTAGGGTCTGGAAATGCAAGGGATGCTTCACCAAGGGCTCATGGCTAGAGTAGGGAAGGGAAAAGTGCTGCAAGGGCGGCAGTTTAGAAACTCCTCTAACTTCCGCACCTCAGGATGCTATTGCTATGAGCTCCACTGATGCTACAGCTGGGGAAAAAAGCAAGAAAGCTCTGCATCTTCCTCCTCTCTGCTCCCTGTTCTTGTGTTAGCCAGTAGCTACCATGATCCTACCAAGGATCAGAGAAAGAAGAACAGGGAAAAGGAGTTTCTCTATCATGGACAAAACTTAGGCTGGGAGGGTCAACATCTTTGCTTGACTGACATTGCTGGAGCTAATGCAGACTTGGGTTTGGTGTACCTAGCACCAGCCTTATTATTCCATACTGTGCTAGTTGGGAAAGAAACTGTCTTGAGTTATGCTCCAAGGAAGGGGACTCACACCAGCCATAACTTTAATATGAAACTCCCTAAGATTCCCAGTAGCAAATCCTAAAAAGAAGGATCTATTTTAACTTTTGAGTTAGATGGGAGTGTTGTGCTTGACCCTGGCTTGCTTGGGAGTAAGTAGGAAATTCAAGGATTGACATTTTAGATTTAGGTGCCACTCATGGACTCTGGTCCATGGATAAGTCTGTCTATTTGAGATTGCATCTTTATAGCATTTTTGAATAAAACAGCTGTAGTTCTTGAGAGGACAACATCCATCAAAGAAACAGTTTGTTTTTTTGGGGGGAAAACTGGGAATCACCCAGTTTTCCAAAGATGACATCTTTGGGTACCATCAAGCATGAAGAGTCTGTCAGGGATTTTGTCCAGTGAAGGAGATTTTCCTTACTTAGGGACAGAAAGTCAGCTATTTTGTCTACCTTGTCTACTTCTGCATAATGAGACCAACTAAGGTACAGAGAGATCAAGCTCATCAGTATCCTTTCATACCTGGAGAAATGAAGTGAGGAGTTATCTGTGAACTGCAGTAAGTAGGAGAGACCAGCTTTGCCATTCCAATGTCCCTCAGGGCACTTGGTTATGACCATGAAAAAGAGGAGGCTAAATGTGGGAAGATCATGGATCAGAACACGTCCTCAAACAAAGCTGAGGTAATTTGATAAGATGACACTTAATTGCCAGTGTTAACTCTGTTGTTATTGCCTGGAAAATCTTTTCTGCCTTAAGCTAAACTCTTTAAACACACTAGAAGAAGAAAAAATATGTTGTTCCATAAACTATATTGTGATCTACTATTGCCAGTTGGGAATATCATTGTGTATTGCCAGATTATGTTGCCAGAAAACAAAATCTTTTAAGTCTTTTTCACCTGTCTTAATTTTCTCCGCAGTTTTACTGTCTTATAAATCAGAATTTATTATTAGGCATCTCATCTACAGAAATGCTAAATAAACAAGCTAGGCTTTAAAAAGGATAGCCTTTTGTCATAGGCTTTGTCATTGTCATTGTCAAAACAACTCTGGCAGTCTTAAAAAGGCAAACCAGAACAGTTATTTGACGCAGATACTTTTTCCTCATTCTTTCCCTACACTTGCCATTGCAGACATGTTTTATAACGTGCTTGCTGTGTAGACCTCCCATTATCACAGCCCTCAATTGTTCCAAACAGCAAATTTAACCCCTTTTCTTTTATTTTCCTATTTCTTAACCTCATTGCCTTCACTCCATTGTACTTCATACTTGTGAGATTTTCACCTTGATATTTGAATTACAAATACACCTATTTACGTGCATGCAAACTCATACAGTGCATAACTTTACCTATGTACAACTAAGTATACATAAATATATCTGAAAAACAGATAAGGCATCATGGAGAGAGAGTGCTGTAGTTTGCAGGCAAATCTCCGCTCAAGGTATACAATCAATATAGAATAATTTAGCAGAGTAAATTCAATTTATAGTTTAAATCCCAATTCTGGTGACAGCATCTGAGAAAGAAAGAAAGAAAGAAAGAAAGAAAGAAAGAAAGAAAGAAAGAAAGAAGAAAGGCCATCATTTGTGTGTTATCCTCTATTTTGTGTAAATACTATCATTTCAGAGCAACTTACTGAAATCAGTAAGTCTACTGTTATTGCCAGTAACGTGCTCAGATTACATGAGCACAAAGACAGCACCAGACCATTTAATCCTTAGGATAATGAACATATTATTTCTATAACATTTTCCTGTATAATGAGGATGTTGTATACACGTGGACATTAAAAGTTCAAGGCAAACTTTAAAAATGATAAAATACTGTGACAAAATACAATAATACCACAGTACCAAAATACAGTAGGATTACTCAGCTGTTTTCTGTTAGCTCTAGTAAAGAAAAGCATCATTTATGCTCAAAAAAGACAAAAATAATGATAAATGATTAAAGGAGGTATAGTCTGACAAGTCTTAGCAACTTCAGCCATCTGACAGGATGGAATGACACAACGGCAAATGAAAAGGACAGGGAAGAGATGCTTGTGGCCCATCCTTATCCACTACAGACCCTGTAGGAATAAATAGAAACAGATCATATCAGTTGTTCACGTTATTCTGTTTAAGGACCACATGAATGAAGTATCAATGATTAATGAAATGAAAAGTGCAAAGAATATTTGGTTCTATCTTGATTTTTTTATATTTTTTATTTTTCTTTTTTTTTAAGATTTCTAACCACACAAAATGTAATCTAACTTCAGATATCCTTACCAAAGTTAGAAATGCAATCAAATAAAAAGAAATCCAGCAGCTGCTCCACACTGAACAGTAATGAACACATTAAAAATTAAGCTAAGCAATAGTCCCTTCCATATATAAATATCAGTCATATTCATCTCACTTCTTTCCTCAAAACCCATTACACAAACAGGACCTTGCTGCAGAGTGATAGAAAATCACATTAGATTAAAATGTGGGGAAAAATTCAAACTTTTAGCTCCTAACTCACAGAAAGGCAACATGAAAACACACTTTTCTTTCCAAATGATAACAAATGATAACAAATAAGGAAGGTATCTGATACAACTGAAATTAATATAATCTTTTTTCATTAATAAATATACCCAAAAGATGAGCCCATGTCCATACACCCCACCAATAAGCGACCGCACAGTCCAGTTATGGTGACCAACCACACAGTCCAGTTACCAATGATCAACCACACAGTCCAGTTACCAATGATCAACCACACAACCAGGTTTATCGTTCAACACTCCTATAGCACAGCACTAATCAAGTCTGGGTGACATCAACTCTGCCTTGCCCTCATAGCCATGGCCTTTGTTGCTCCATCATATTCAACGCAGCAACTCTTCCTTGTGCAAGGCTCCTTCCTTCGTTAGCCAGTGCACGTTCGCTTCACACTCATTGCCCCTCTTAGCTGATCCGTGCCACTGCTCCACAGCTCTGACATACGGTCTCTCTACCTGTACCACAGCCACCGTGCAAAGTCCCATTATGTATTGCTGTCACCACGAATTTCCATTAAGAGATTCTAATTATTATTTTGGAAGACTTACGTTAATATGGCTTCAATCCTTTGATCCTTATATCCAGATCTTGTTATTCTTCAGGTTGGGGTATCTTATAAGCATCTTATTTTCTTCATACGACATTTGATTTCTGTGATAGTGTTTGCTCCTCCACAGTTTTTACAAATCCCTTCAGTCTTCAGGACTTCTCACTGATGTCCATTAAACAGTAACTGGTCTGTTATACACATTTTCTCTCAAGTAACGACTGTATACAGACCAAACATATTAAAATCATTACTTTAACAGTTTGCTGATGCTAATTGTATGCTAATTACACTAAAGTATCTGGTAGTAGGTTATTACCACTTGGCAACTTGCTAATTATTCTTCATGGGATAAGAGACTTATACGGTAAAAGAAAAAGTTGGCTTCATTGACATCCTAAAAACATTCCATAAAAGAGAGGAAATAACAGGCGTATCAGGAAACACCAATATCCCAAATAAAATCATTACTGAAATCAATTATATTTTTGCTAATTTCCTTCAAAGTGATTTTATCTAGTATTACCCTTTCAACAACTAAAAACATTCTTGCTAATAATGTTTCTGGGATTTGTCTCATATCTCTTTCAAATATTCCTCAGGTGTTCTGCAGCAGCTAAAATAAATTAATTTTTAAAGCTTTCTTTAATTTACTTCTAAGATCTTTGTGGGTGAATGAAGATGACAAACCTTGTTTAATAAAGATTCTTCTGGAGCATACAAGGTTAGAAACCTGTAAGACTGAAAGGCTAGAAACCTTCCAAAAATATATACCTTTAGACATCTTCATTTCTAGCTTTGCTGAGGTAGAGCTACCTTGCAGAAGCAGACATGTTTATTATTTTTTCAATATAGACCTTAATAAGTTTCCCAGATGGAGCTAAAGAGCTCTGTTTTAAAAGTCTACTCTTCTTGTTATATTTTCCTTTGTGAAATTTCATATTGTAATAAAAACACAGATGACAAAACAAAAAAAAATATATTTTGAACATTTCTTCCATAATATTTTCATATTAGCCATCTCTTCTCTCGACCTTGTACCCCTAACATATGCAGGTACAACTCAAACGAGTCAAAAGTCAGTATGTGATAGTTCCAGTAACATATTTTCTATTAAATAATCAGCAGGTAAAGTACAGAAATAGTTTTGTCAGCAGGCTTCCATTTTTCTGGCTGAGTGCCAGGTTGGAGTCATACTCCCTCCTGTTTACTTTCAAAGAGATACATACAACAAGGAACAGTACAGAGAAGGGCAGCAAGAATAGTGAAAAAATATATTTTGAGTAAGGGAAGAGATTATCTAGACAATGATTTCCTAGGCAGGAAAAAATAGCTGAAAGGCACACAGATAAAGGTCCATAAAATTAGTTCCACGGTTAGTTCATGGTGGAAGTGAAGATGGAACAGTTGTTCACCATGTCCCAAAACACAGAATCCTGCAGATCTTCAGAGGCCCAAATGAAATGATCGGGAAGCAACTTCAAAACAAAAGGAGTTATTTATCAACATATCATGCAATTGAACTATTGAAGTCATTGGTACAAGGCATGGTCCAAGTTTATTCAGATTTAAACAACAGCTAGACAATTTCATAGAAAATAAGCCTATGAGAGACTAAAATAGAGCTGTATAACTTCTTCAGAAAGCTCTCCAAACAGATTTCTCAGAGCTGCCTTGGAAAAAGACAATCAGGCTACAGTTTCTTTGGGCTGATTTCACAAAAAACACCACCGTTGTCACAGTGGAAATCCAGAGTTTGAGAATATACACAAGGGCAGATGTTAGAACCCACTTTCATGTATGGGGACACTTGATCAGCTCCTCGCAACAGTCAAGGCATCACAGTCTCAAGGCAACCACAATCAGATGTAAAATGTCAAAGCCTCAAAAAGACTGCAGTAAACTCTCCTGACCCTGCAGTGCCAAAGACTAAGCTGGAAGCATCTGGGGCTAAGCTGTTTTGTAAACTGGAGAGTCTTATAAACTGAAGATGAGCAATGGGAATTCTGTCACTGATAACCCGTGGCCTGTGAGAAGAAGCATGGGTTTGCTCAGATCAGAAATGAGGAGANGACACTTGATCAGCTCCTCGCAACAGTCAAGGCATCACAGTCTCAAGGCAACCACAATCAGATGTAAAATGTCAAAGCCTCAAAAAGACTGCAGTAAACTCTCCTGACCCTGCAGTGCCAAAGACTAAGCTGGAAGCATCTGGGGCTAAGCTGTTTTGTAAACTGGAGAGTCTTATAAACTGAAGATGAGCAATGGGAATTCTGTCACTGATAACCCATGGCCTGTGAGAAGAGGCTCCAAGGCATGGGTTTGCTCAGATCAGAGATGAGGAGATGCATTGATCTTCAAACACATGGAAGGAAGGTAGGTGAGCAATTATGCTCCATGGCCTGTGGAGCTAAAACATATAGAAACTGTCTTTTGTAGATACATGTCAGGAAAAGCTGCAAGCCAGTACAGTAATGAACGACCAGAACAGGATCAATTGGAGAAAATGGGAAATTTTCTTCCCTACAGATTTATAAACTGGGCAAGACAAATTTCAAACATCTATGTATGGTGTACAAATCCATTGTTCTGCTTTGGAGTAGGATGTTAGAGAAGGCCATCTACTTACATCAGCTGGAACCACTGTGCAAAATAGTCAATGTCATAAAAATATCTTGGTGAACCAAGCATTTTTTTGTGTACTTTGTGTACTTATTCTGGGTATGCTGACTCAGCTGTGGTCCTCCATGCACATTTGTGCCAGGAGCATTCCAGCGAAAACAATAAAATATCTAGCACTCACTGTCCATAAAAGAAGACTAGATCTAACTGTAACCTACAGAAGTCAGATCAGTAAATCCCTCCTGTGTCTGAAAGGTTAACCAATTCAGATACAAGTACAGATAAGACATGTTACGTGGGCAGCAGTCCACAGGCAGCTGAAAATAAAAGAGGAGGAGGAGGAAGAGAAATCCCTGAGCTTGTTAGGGGATCACAGAGCATCCATTTGTGAGACAGCAGCGAAAAGTGCAAACACGACCCTCCTGCAGTACGGCACCAAGCTTTGTTCCTATTTTGTCAGCTCAGGAATGGTGAACCCAGAATGACAGATGAAAGGTTTACAACCATGTCACAGAGAGGAGACTCTACCTTCAAACAGAAAATCTTCACTTACAAAAGTCAAAGGCTGAGTTCAAGTGTGACTACTCACCGCAGTGCGCAGACTGTTTATGGGACAGGGAAGAACTGCTTATATTATTAGGATATTATTAGGACACATTATATGACTCTGAAAGTAAAAAGTTTTCTAAAATTCAGACTGAGATTTTAGAAGAGCTTTGCAATGTTATTTGTATGTGAATACTGTAAAACCAGCAAAACTAAGCAGTTTTGAACCATTTCAAATGGAGCCTGATCAAATCATGAAAAGGAGAATCTAGCATTTTGATTAGCGTGTCTGCTATAGACATGTAGATAAGGCTGAATTAGAAAACATAGGGATGTTCAGCGCTACTCCTAGCCTGCACAACAAATAAAAAAACTAATTGCATGAAGGAACCACGTTTTCTGTTGTCTACATGAGCTACATCTTATTATTTAATTAATGATTACCTTTGGCAACTTTACGATACTTATTTTTAATACTATGTTAGAAATATTAATGAAATTCACAGAAACTCTTGTCCACTTAGGAAGCCATAAAATGAACAAGAGAGAGACATATTTTGAAAGCTGTTTGTAGAAAGAAATTTGAGAGATGTATTTATTATTAAGAAATTTTTGAGTGAAAGACATACTTTTATGGGCTTTTGTTCTTTAAGCACCTAATGAGGGGAAAAGACTATGATACACAAGCAAAAATGTATTTTGAGAGAGTATCTTTGATAGCTGTGAGGTATTTGCATCAGCAGTACCAAGGACTACATCCAAACTTGTTTCCCAGGGAGACGATATTTTCCAGGAAGAATATCATCACACCTTGAAATAGCAATAGACTCCCCTCACAGAATAAGAGAGAACAGCCAAGAACATCTTGACCTTTATGGAGGCCATTAGGTGGCAGGGCTTTATTTATTTATTTACTTATTTTCTTATAGTTGTGTAACTGAAAACGTGGCCCCTCATTTGCAGAGTTTTGCATGGCCCCTGGTTCACAGATGTAGCAAGCATCTGCTTGTATTCAGATTCTTTACCTATAAATTCCAGCAAACACTTCTCTTCTGACAGCTGCAGCGATTTAGCTTTTGCTGCTGTTCTTTAGGAACCCAAATCTCTTTGACCATCACATAAGGCAGAAAAAGTACTATGTGCTGGCTCATGCGATTACTGAGGGCAGAAGGACCTTGCACATTCTAATGGAGGAGCCTGTGATATGAGGGATCCTACAAAATCAGGTAGTGCTCACTTTAAGCTAAACAGAGCAGAGTGCAATGTGATGCATCAGTCTCCATCCTTGACCAAATCCAACTCTGAAATTCAAGAGTTATAGCTGGGTCTAACAAAAAGTTCACTGTTTTTCCCTTTAAGCACTTGTGTATCAAATAAAGGGACAATAATATGTTGAAACATCAGAGTAAAATGCAATAAATTGATCCTCTTTAAATTGCTTAGGCATAAAGTGAGGAGGGGAGATGGAGACTATCAAATATATCAGTGTGTTCAGTGTCTCTCAGTCCTACCAAGCACTAAAACACAGTTTAGGATTTCAAAAGAAACAGGGGCTTTGGGGCAAAAGGAACATAGCAAAATAAAGGTTCCCACTCAGTATCTCTGTTCCAGGACAAAATGTGCTTGGATCCTCCCTGGCAGAAAATTTTCTGAACTGATATAAAAACTTCCAGGGCAGGAGGTTCTGCATCTGCTGCAGGGAGCCTGTTTCAAGTGTTTTTTTTTTTTAAACACATAAAAAGATTCTACTACTCTGCAACTCACTTCTTTGCCCAAACAGAGAGGCAGAAATAGCAGGAGAAGATGGATTCAGTGACACAGTATGAGCTTTTGTATGTTTAGGACTAGAGAGGTCAGACGTTAGAAATGCACGAATTAAAGTGAGAGCAAAGTGAACTGATTTCTTCTTGTCCTGTTCCTCTTGTGTCTATGCCCAAACTCTATACTTCTTTCATGTGACCATCCTCTTGGGACTATGAGACTGACCACACGAGGTCAGACCAAGCCTTTAGCCTCTCTCTTGCCATCATCAGTAGTGGCACGTGCCTTATGAGGAATATAAGATCAAGCGTGTACTGATATTTTCCCCAAGGTAGTATTACTTTTTTCCCCAATCTGGTGAAAAATCTTGGAATTTGTGTTCTGAGAATCATTGATGCATTTAGCTTCTATTAATTTGTTTGGCTGCTTTTGTACAGGGTAAAGCCTTGGCCTACACAACAGCCCTGTAACAATGAATTTCAGGGCATTCCTGCCCAGTGTATGAACATATTTCTTTCTTTATTCTCATCCTATTGTTTGCCTCGTTTTTCCCTCCTCCTCTTTCCTACAGATGCTCTCCAAGATGTTGGCACAACAGGAGAAGAGCAGAGTTAGATCGGCAATGAGGTGGCTCCACGTATTTCCTTATCCTGACTTATCCTTCAAAGACAACTCGCTGTCACTCACTCACTCGTATCAAATTTTCCTCTCGCTGCCTCTTTCTAAGACAGGCATTTCTAACATGATAAACAAAAATTTGTGGTGTATGGCTTGGACGCTTGCATTCTTCCTCTTAAAAACAGAAAGAAAACATCTATGATGATACCCTCNTCTAAGACAGGCATTTCTAACATGATAAACAAAAATTTGTGGTGTATGGCTTGGACGCTTGCATTCAGAAAGAAAACATCTAGGATACCCTCCTGACCGATGGCAGCACAATTCATGGTTGGAAAGGCACAGCTGTGCCCAAGAGCCTCACAGTATGCTCGCCCTTTATACTTCTTTTAAATGGCATCATGGATTCACTGACTAGGAAGCCAACAAGACATGTCTAAGGGCAGAGTTTTAAGTTTTGCCTAAAAGATAGTTAGTGATAAACTATGTGTATTTTGGGTTTGGAAATGACTCAATCACCAAGGCATTTCAGGCACTCAGCTCATGATCAACTCTATAAGCAGCTGAATGTTTGGAATCCCCCATAAGAGGCCATAGTTCATTTTTGACTGGAAAAATGGGATTTGTCTGTGCAACTAGAACAGTGTGAATATTACTCTTTCTGCCTGCTGAAGGAACCAGAGTATCTGCATTTTATTTTTGCTGCAAATTCACTGGAAGTTTACTCATAATTAAAATTCCATATTGTTTACTGTAAGTCTTTCTTTTAAGGTACTTTATGACCTTACCCAGGATTAAGCCTGCTTGATTCAACAAATAAATGGCATGTAATAAAATTATGCAATTCTCTCAAAAGCTTGACAAAATTAGGGTAACAAATAATATGTTTTAAATCATGTGTAATTCCCTTGCAATTTTTTATATGCATTAAAAATTCATAGGACTAACTTTATGGGTTTGAATTTTTCTTGAAACACAGGACTACTAAAATACATTATTATTTATCATGGAACGATGCTGTTAAATAGTGTTAGCATGCTAGCATTAATGTTAATGCTAATTAATATTAACATTGTTAATACTAAGAACATTAAATAGTTAGCATGCATTAATGGTTAGTTATTATTCATACATTATGTTAAATAACTGATTATTTAAATAATTATTTAAATTATTTAAATGTAACATTTAAATTAACATTTAATCTCATAAATAATACTCTCCTGCTGTGATATAAACAGATCGAGATATTTTACTCCAAGGTAAAAGCAAATATCTAACCTTACCTTGTGACAATACTGTGCTACTTTCAGAGTTTTAAAACTGTACTATACATCATGTTTCACTGTACTGGTAATTTTCTGTGACATCAGAAAAAAAATCAGCTTCTGTATCATGAAAGGCTTTCTAAAATTACATCACACAAATCCCATTAATTTCTAAAGGGAATTAAGCACCTAATTTCTGGAAATTCAGCTATGACTCAGTGCTTTGTGAAAGTCATCGCTGAATACTTTCTGCAGTTTGGAGTTATTCTCAGATTGCTCACTCAGCCCATTTGTTCCTCGTGGCCTCTGAGTAGCTTTTTTTAAACCTTAATAAGCTAAATGAACAACACACTCCTAATAGAAATTACCGGAGAAATAATTACATATTTTTTAAGATCTGAAAACATTTCTGTGACTAGCAAGAAAATGGTCGTTTAGTACTCTAGATAATTATTAACAAAACAAATTATTTACTTCATGGGTACATAAGGGCATATTTCCCAAACATGAATATGCACACATTTAAATTCATGTTTAGATTAGAGAAGTACTACTTTTATGTAAGAAAAAAAAACTGTAAAAGTGATATTTAATATCTGTATTTGCTCTTGGGTTACCAGTAGAATACAAAATTGTTTCAAAATAATAGCAGAGGAATATTTTCTGAAGGCATCTTTCATTTGTTCAATGAAAAATATGTTTTTTTCCACTGCCATTGATAACAAGCAATCTACCAGAAAATAATTTTGACCACTGCAGACAGAAAAACAGATAGGGATTGTCTAAGGTCAATAGGAAGAACAGAAGAGCTTGAAAATTTATCTGCTTGGAGAATTGTTATTCTGATGGGGTGAATATATTTGAGTGCATTTTCAACACAAATGGGAGGTGTTAGTTTGTTCTGTTTCTGTACCAATAGTTTATTCCCTCTCATGACGCTCTGGTCCTTTAAAAGGCAGAGTAGTTTCGGTCATCATTAAAATGAGCACTTCTGAGAAAACGTCTTCCTGACAATTCAAAGTTATTAAAAAATGCAAACGCCTCTTAATGTCCTGTTCTGAGAAATTTTTACCAAATCCAGAACCATTCCTCCTCTTAACCTCAGATGATTCAGCAGACTAGAACATTCCCAAAGGGAAGAGATTTTAAAGAATAACCCTTTTGTAACCCAGCAAGTGGTGCAGATTCTGTAATACGCTTACTGTAACTGTGGAGAATACATTTTCTACCCTGGATGAGTGTTCTTGTTTCCAAAATTGTCACCCACATGTACCACAGGACATTGACGCAGGCTAGCAGTACAGGTCCCGCGCTTCCGTGTGGGAAGCAAGGAAGGATCGTTCCACAGGAAAAAGCAGAAAATATGAGAGCTGGCCTCATATGCCTAGCTACATTAGGGTAATTGCTATTTCTTATTTGAAGTTTCCACGACACAAGAGGATGCTGTAAGTGTACATTGCTCTTACGACTGCTGCCCAGGTAAAGAAAGCAGAAAATAGAACTGAGGAATTAAATTTTAACTCAGAAAATAACAGCAAGGGAGGGGATGGCACTTGAACCAAGGGAGCTTCAGCAGGTCTCACTGCTCATTCTTCTACCTTCCAAGTAACCTCTCACATCATGCGATCATGACATTTCAAAAGGCACCACTGTCCTAAGGCGAAGTGAAGGGGGAAAGCGTGCTCTGTCCTCAGTAACTCACTGTCATGCAGAGGATCTGCTTCATGCAAGATCACACTAGTACTGTTTAATGCAAGTTGTAATACTCTTTTCTCAACACGGTGTTTCTAAAGTAACAAGAGCAAATTTCATCCGAAGAACATACCTTCATGTGTAGGGAGGCTGCTTAGCTGAACAAAGATGCTCTGCATTTTCCTAACTACCATGATTCCCTGCAGGCCTCTAAATGCCTTTAAATCAGGAGTCCTCCCCAGGCTATCAGGTCCTGAGCAGGAAGGGAAGGATTCAGAGAATCCGCCTATGCCCTCCCATGCCTGCGTGAGTCTTTGTGTGCGCGCGTGCGGAGGGGTGGTTTCCTCCGCTGTCCCCTGAGAGAGCACAATCCTGCCAGCACTGTGTTATGACATCTGTTTTTACAAACTCAATAATGTTCAGCATGCTGAGAAGCCAGGGAGGTTTTGATGGATGAACCCACTACAAGAGCACGATAACATTCTGTGAGCATGCACAAGGGATTAGCCAAGACACCAGCCCACTTCGTCGAGGTCAGGCTGTGCTCAGAATCTGAAAGGATGTAATATTAATGTCTGTCTAATTGGTGAATTTGTCAATGCGGTGTTGCCATTAAACAGCCAGCCATCTGGACCCCAAGGTTTATGTGATCACAGCTGATTGTCAAAACAATGGCATTTCACTGACCTTAAGAAATTTAATTAAAATGTTGTATTGCTTTCCATGCAGTATAGGTACACAAACTCCTGGCAAAGAATAGGGTTGTTGCAAAGGCTATTCCTCTTTTCCATGGCCAATAACATAAAATCAGTTTTTGCATAGAAACACATTCCTGGTAAATCTAAAACAACATATGCAACTGCACTGACACTTTGAGCAGGTCACATTGCTTTAGAATGCGTCCTAATGTTTCAGCAGTGACATCAATAATGGACGAGATTTTTTTTTCAGAAAAAAAAAATACTGAAACACTCCATTCATCTCTTTTTTTGACTTAATAACTTGCTAGTTCTATTTAGTACATAGTTCATTAGTTCATTGTTCAATGTACAGCTCTGAAGTCGTAGTAGTCCTCTGTGCTGTAAACAATTGCTTGCAAAGGTAAGAGTAGTTCTAAATACTAACATAGATTCAGTTCATCTTCAGTTAGGGAGAATACTGAACAGTCACAGTAGCATAGTCTCAGAAGAGGCTCTCCACACATAATATAGACTAGTAATAGTGTGTGTGTGTGTGTGTGTGCAAAGGGGTATTATTTGCTATGTTAATATTTCTTCTTATGTTTCTGGACTCCAGTATAGCCACCACTGCAGTACCCAAACAGAAGAAAGAGTTGCAAGGAGCAAAGACTACAAAGGAGCTACCACGATGTCAGCCCCTGAGCTCAGAGCCGCCCCACTGCTCTGTGTTTTGAGACATCTCCAGTACAGTGGGGAGAAGAAAGAGGAGTTGCAGCAATGGTCTCCTTGTCTCCAGGTCTGCTCAAGTGGAAGGCTCAACTGGCACGGCCTGTGCATGCTGGAGACCATTGGCATCTTCTTGGCAGTCCTGTGGGCATATGTCTTGGGCTTCTCAGTTCCTTAGCTTCTCTATCCAGGCCAGCAATTCTTTTGTCCTATTGTTATTTAAAGCAGTATTTTAGGAGCTTTAGTAAGAGCTGAAAGAAAGAGATATCTCTTTTTTTTTTCAATTGCAGACCCTAGGGTCTTCAGTAACTTAAGGTCTTTTCATAAATGTGTCAAAGACAATCTTTAAACAAGTTAGTTTTCCTCCTAGACTGATTTGAGGTTGTTCCAGAACTTCTCTCATGGTTATGAACTTTCTTCTAATTTCCATCTTAAATTTATTCATGGTCAGCTCATACCCATTTGTTCCTGCGCCAACATTGCCTTTCAGTTTAAACAGCTCTTCCCTAGTGTTTACCCTCCCCATGAATTTATAGGAAGTAATCACATTCTCTCTCAGCTTTCATTTTGCTAGAATGAAACCCAGTTTTTCTAATTGCTCATAAAACGCCCTCACTGTTCCCATGATCCTTATTCCTCATCTTCTCCTTTTACATTGTGAGTCCTTCCTTGAAAGTGGGTAACCGGAAAAGTAACCAGTACTCTGGATTATATCTAACAGATGTCTAAGGGAATTACTCTGATATTGTATTTCTTTGCTAGAAATTTTCCATCTAAAATGTTTTTTTTTCTGTTCTCATGAATGTGTCAGATGGGCATTTCATCATCATGCTGTGGCCAGACAGAGCATATCATATCTTCTTTTGTTCAGCTCTTTCCTACTGCTGAGTTTCTATCTTTTAACAGGCCTTTGCAGGTCTCCAGTGTCTTACCTTAGTCATTTAGCCACTGAATTTCCATTACTCCAGTCTTCAAATTCACATAGCGTTTTTTCATGATGCACTGGTTCTCCATTTTCTGCTGGTGATTCCTGAGCGTTTTCCTAAAACTCCATCAGCACATTTTCCATTTTGTGCTGGAGCAGAAAGATGACTCTAAAATGACTTCATACAATAAATTCTGTTAGCTTCTCCATCCATGCTGTCTTGTCTCCTTTAGATGTCTCCTTACACAATTTGCATCTTCACGAATAGTTTTTCACATGACTTCACATCAGATGCTTTACTGAAGTTCAAATAAATAAAATATAATATATGACCTATGTCTAGAAATTGTGCTTTTTAGTATAAGAAATATTGCGGATTAGGCAGTCACAATCTACCTTTGTTAAATTGGTGTGTAATCACTGGATAGAGTAAGACCAAAAGTTCAAAGGCTCATAAGCCTTTTGAAAAATGGGAACAGAGTGTGAAAGATATGAATTCCAGATTATGATTTTTTGTTTTTTAAATGATTTGAAACAACAAAAAAAAGATAGAAGATATGGAGGTAAAATAAATAACAATATAAATTTAACAAAAAAGTTTGTTTTATTTGAGAACAAATATGTTCACTGCTTCATCATGTTTTACTGCGCACAAGTAAAGCTAAAAATAGGTATAAGCAAGAAGTTTCTAAATTATCTCATTCATAGACCACGTCAGGATTTAATACACTAGCACTTCAAAATATAGAGAGACTTCAAGGTTTGTAAAGTATGTCATAAAGGTAACCTGCACTGATGTGCGGTTTTTGCTGTTGCGTGTTAGACAGAGAGCTGTTTTTAAGCACCTGTTTCACATAGTCTGCACAGCATACTTATCGTTCAGTCACTTTGAAGTAAATCGTCAACCTAAACATCGAGTGGCATGTTTATTTCATGTGGTTGAGTGTTCATCTTTTAGTGGCAGCATCTCCCATCTTGTAGTTACTACCGTATTAACACATTACCAGTATATGAATCTATGGTCTGTACATGAAAAGAAGTTATCTTCATACTGCATCTCAGCAAGTTGTTAACCATATCTACCTTGTTTAATGCTATTAAGTACTCTACTAATTGGAGAAGGTCAGCATTGTTTCAGTCCAAAAGATCATTCCTGCACATTGGTACTGCCATTGGTAGAATGTGACAAAGCAATTTGAAATCAGATACTGATTAAAATGCCTGACCACATACTGGGAATATTATTAGTTAACTGAAAGTCTTTCTGCAGAACTGACTACCTGAAAGTTAGCTGTAGTACATTTATTTTTTTTATCCCAGGCCACCAAAAATGAACTGCAGATGCATTTCACATCTGTGAATTAATTAGCCTTTGGCGACCAGTCAGTGAGTGCTAGAACACTATTTAACAACCTTTGGGGAACTGGATCCTTTTTCAAATTCACATTGGTGCTTTATTAACACGGAGTTTGCAGGGAGCGAGATTTCATGATAAAGGTCAGAGCTGCTCATTAGAAACCTAAATGAAATGTGGAAACAAGGTTGATTTTTATAGGATTGCTGCTTATGAAAGGGAAAAAAATGCTAACATATACCTACATGGTAGTGAGTGCAATTTTACAGTACTGTGGCTTCATGTTACTAATAAGAGAATATTTATCAAAATACTTTGGAATAGGCCTTGCAGTAATACCTGTTTACCTTATACCACAGCTGGGATCTGTCCCCTAGATTGGTTTAACAAACCAAAAGAAAATTTTAATTTCTTTCACCCAAGAAAGCGGTTTCAGGAATCCTTGAGAATCTAGGATAGGCTGTTCTTTTTACTTTCTGACCATGGATGTAGTTTGGAGTATAAAGTCTCTAAAAAGAACTTCACTTGCACAGTGGGGCCTGGACCATGGGCACGAGGGTATTCAGACTCTACTCAGAAGAAACACAGTGTAGTTTTCAGCACTAGCTGCAGCCTTCTGCAGTAAAACATTAAGATGCTACTTATATCAGTTTTCAGGCTGATGAAAACACGTGTCATCAGAGTTTTGTAAGAAAAACATGAGGCATCTGATGAAAGAAACACCTTTCCATATAGGAGTGCTAAGAGAGTACCGAGTGAATGCTGCTGCAGAGCAGCCATCACCATGTTCTTCCCAATCCCGCTGATATCAGCAACACACATTGTAAAAAGAATAAAAAAATACTAAAATTCTACAGACTTTAAAGATGAGCATACAACAAACTCAGGGATTTTCAAAATGGAGTAATGACAAAGGATCAAGGAAAAATCCCCGGAAACGCTAGTACGTGCAGGCTGGTGGTATTTGGAGGGTCTACTTGAGTGACGGGAGCAGAATTTCTCCCATGGAAGATGTATTCACATCTGTAAGAGCTGTGAGAAAGAGTTTTGCAGTGCTGATTCCAGGTCTATATACCAACCCTTCAACTCTATTCCCTCTAATTTGTATCAGCATTTGACAGCTTGTTGACAGCTCATTAGAAAAAAAAAAAATGTGTCCAAAGCACTCAGTGCAAGCAGAGGGATCTGCTCTCTGTGAACTAGATTGACATCTGAACCAGCTGTGGAACTGCAGGCTGTAAACCAGCCCAATTAACATGTTTATGAAAATATTTTAAACTGTATGTAAATTATTAACTAGCATAAGACACAACATGTGGCTGGTATTGAGGGAGACTATCAAAACTGGCAAATCTGAGGAAACAGGACAGGCATTTGGAATTACTTTTTCCTGAAAAAAGATGTGATGTTATATCAATGGCTTTAAAGCATGCCAGCTCTCATTGAACAGGAGCCATATGGGGGCAAGGGTCTTCACTCAGTGTCTTCTCATTGCAGATTGCCATCAGCACTGATGTGACACATCACATATGCAATAAGTTTGCAATCACTTTGCAATAACAGCAGCAGAGCCACCACATATGGTTTTGGCCTCTTTTTTTTTTTTTAAGACTGTTTAAATTTCAATTAACAGTTTGGTTTTATATTTCTGGGTTAGGATTGGCAATTCTGTTCATTAATTTCCATTTTCAAACAGACTTCTTGCTTTAAGGGTATCATAGGTCTTCCTGGTATAATGCAGAGAATAAAAATCAGAAGTGTAGATTTGAAACTTCTTAGAGAGTTTAATGTCTCTGCACGCCAAAAGATTTTCCTGAATTGCTTTGCAATATCTGTTAACTGAAAAGCTGGGCAGCTCTTTCTTCAAAGAAAAAATCTCTCCTTTTCTGTTATTTTTCTATTTGAACTCTTGATACACTTACGGTTTATGAGAGTGATAACCTAAACAAAGTTACTCATAACAGGTTATGTCCACTTAAGTAAGGTGCCATTAGGAGAATCTATTCGCAGTAAAGTACAATATTTTACCAAAACAACTAACAATTCTCAATGTGCATGTGCTATTTGTTTCCTGACCTCCAAATAATAAATTTCAAATGGATAATCATTTCCTCTGCACTTCATTTCTTTGATCTTTTTTTTACTAGTTCTTGAGTATTATTTTCTTTTCCCTTGTAGAATGATAATAAATTTTCTCATTATAAGTTCTACAGCTTGAATAGTGTTCTAAAGCTAGTATTCTAAAAGAATACTATAAAAGAATAGGTTTGTTGCCTCCAGGGTAATTGATTTCTATGGAGCACCTATCATAAAACAGGCTAGAAAAAATATTCCTACCGTGATTGCCTTTATGCTAATAGCACATGCATTTGGAAAGGTTGGGAGTCTGAACTTTATTGCTGGCACTTCAGGCTAAGCTGCTTGTTCTGTACATCTGTCCCTGACAGTCTGCCTATAATGAGAAGTGGTGTTTTGTTTCCCAGCAACACATGCTCAGGTAGCATCTGAGTATTTGGTGCTCTGAAGTTGCTGTGGCACTTAGCAAATAAAAAAAAAAAAAAA